>LR751048.1:217442-228205 GCA_902729485.2 Mus minutoides | reverse complement strand
ATGACTCCACTGTGTAGCCATCATTTAGATTCAAAATGCAGTTGGAAAACTGAAAGCCCAAGGTTACTGTAAGCTATATAATGGGTTCCAGGCCAGCTTTAGCTTCACTGGAAGATTCATGCTCAAAAATTTAAAAATGCAGTATGGATATAAGTAATCAATGGATATAAATAATCAATGTATGCTTTGACACAGTATCATTTAGAAATGAGCACAAGGAAGAGTAATATAAAAAACAGATTAAATGTTTACTAATGAGTTCTCATATATAATATACTTCCTGTAAGACTTTGTTATTCGCTCTCAAGCCATATCCTGTTTTCACTGCGGCAAAGTAAGTTTTTAATGGGCAGTGTTCACCTGGGCTTCTGTCAGGACTCATCGCCTTACTTGGAGCTCTGCATTGTAAAAGATGATTTTTGTTTGTTTGTTTGAGTGCTTATGTACTCTGTAGATCTTTCTTAGGCACATTTTTATCTTTGTTAGTGTATTTTCTTCTTTAAATATATACTTTAGTAATCCAAAATAACACATGGAAGTTTGTTAGGAAGTTATGGTTAAAATACTCATAAGTTTAAATTTTTTGAGAATAAAATGACTTTGTGATCCTGAACCTCAAAGAGTACCATGACAGGTTTTGAAAACACCGAGAAACGTGCTTTTTATCCACATTTCATCATTGCTAAATAAATGCATTTTGTTTTACTTTTTAAATGACAATGATAAAAAGCAACCCTATTTATACTATCTTGACGTAACACATGTCTACCCTTCTATAGAATTTGAAGTCATCTAAATTCTCATACCATAGACAATATGTACTTGCTTATATCTGTAATTACTTTTAAAATTTTTTCCTCCACATTTAATATGTAAGTCTGTGCTATTTTTATAATGATGCCTTGTTAAATTAACATGCAAATTTACCAAAATATCTGTATGTATTCTACCTTTGGAGGACAACTGCTTACTTTCTAGTTTGGGAGAATTCGGTCCAGTGATGGAATAAGCCTATTGTCAACCAATGAAGTACAAGCTCTGAATGGGACCAGGGATTGTGCAACTCTTGTGGATGAATGATTTTTCCATGATTTTAAGTGAAAATGATGTCAGAATGAAAACTGGTCGCCTCAGTGTTGAATGGGAGAGATTGAAGACTGGGCTCTTCAGTAACTCTCCTGAGCACAGGGCTAGCGAGGTGGGGAGCAGGATTCCATTCACAGATAAGATCTGTTGCTTTCACGTGCCAGGACTTCACAACGAAGCAAGAGAAGAGTGATAAATAAAAGGGATCATAATTCCTGCTAGCCACTTTAGTGTGTTTGGGGAGTTTGCATCATAAAATATGTCAGGCATTAACTTGCAAGGAAGATGCTAAAGAGAACAATGAAGTGGGTGGATATAACAAGCAGGGTGAACTGGTTTTGTCTGTGGGTACAATGACCCAAGATGACTTTCAAGAGAATGGTATCGTTTTAAATGAGGTCCCAAAGAAAGGGTTTAAATGCAGACCTGTCCCATTGCACGGCTCATGCTGTTTTCTACCGTATTACACTAATAAATAACCATTTATGACAATAGAAATTTCCATAAGACACTGTTAATCCTTTATAAGAATCTATTGCAGACACATCACTGTAAAGATCATTAAGTAGGAAAAATGCAAATAGCTCTAAATTCAGACTGAATTTCATTACAAAGGCATCAAGGGTAACTGGAAAAGCCATTTGTACTTGTTTTGTAACATTTTCTGGCTGATAAGACTTTGCCTTACTGCAAATAATCTGAGTTCAGAAAATGCAAGTATTAACGGCAATTAGACAAATATTGTTAAAGATTCAAAAGGATTAATACATTAACATGTGCCTTTTATATTGTGACTCACTTATATTCTGAGAAATAGATGTCTTGTTTGGATTTATTGCTATGGAGAGACACCATGACCAAGGCAAATCTTTCTTTTTTAAATGGAGAAATCAATTTATTTTTCTTAATTCTGTTCATATAAATATATTCATGAAGACCAAAAGAGGGAAGGAAGGTTGGGCTGGTGATGAAATGGGAGAAGAGGAGGGCGGGGCCTCTCAATTCTACTTGGCCAAAAATATGAAAGAAATTAATTTCATGGTGGGAGAAGAGATTTTAAAAATAAATGACTGTCTCGAAACAAACAAACAAACAAATAAATAAATAAATGATAGAAGATGGGAAGAAGTGGGAAACAGAAGTAGAACAACCAGGGAAAAGGGGGACCCATGACAAGGGAGCCCCATCCAGGTGTGAGAATTCCTCCTCAGCCAAAACGTGGTAGGCTCTGGCCCAGTCATCCACCTTAGATCCCTGTGCTTGGCCCTTGTTCTTCCTTGCCAGGCCCTCCCCTCCACCAGCTATTGAGAGCTAGCTTGCTCCATGAGCCTCAGGTCCTAGTTCTTTTCAGCCACTTGAAGTTTGAAGCAACTCACAGAGTTGTTGAGACAAAGAGAGGCGTTCTGTGTGGCCAGGAGTCTGGTGAACACAGCCACTATAGTGAACAAGACAGCAAGGTCTGAGTGGCGGCCATTCTCAGCAGTCCCACTGTTGTTCCCTCCCCCGCCCTCCCTCCCTACCCCCCTCCCCACACACACACACAACTGCACCAGGCAGCCCTGAGCATCCTTAAGCCACTTTGGAATGTCTTGGCACCAGACAAGGTAAGCTAGGTGAAGAGTTTTTCTGCCTCTGTACAGGTGATTCCTTCAGGGAGATCAGTCACCTGCCGCACCCTTCCCAGCACATCTCCTGTCCCCAGGTCAGTGGAGGCAGATTTGAGTGCTTGTCTCTTCCTCAGTTTCTGTGCTTCAATCCACTCTGGTGGACCTTGTAAGTTGACTGGACATGGAGCAAGGGAGGGCGGATGGGCAGATTGTATTGTAACGGCTGACCCAATAGGGAATAGCGCCCATCGCCCTGGGTGGGACCTCCAGGCCGGGGAGTGGGGGGAAGGTGATGGTATGCGGACAGGCAGCTGTCTGAGTCCAGTGCAGTCATTGTGGAGGCTCGTGACAGGAGAGGGTGCTGGAGACTGGGTAGGAGATATCTTCATGTTGTCCATTTGTGCTTTGGCCTGAGGGTTACCATCAGGTCTCTGGCCTTCTGACCATGCTGGTCCACACTGTAATATTTGCAGTGACTCCACTGGACCATGGATGGATTCTAGGGGGCCTGAGGTCCGTTAGAGATATTCAGTTGCATGACCACCACACCTGGTCCAGAAGGTGACACTCCTGAGTCCTGCTGTGGCATCTGTGGTGGGCTGTAGGGAGAGGGCGGCTGAGGCATCTGTACTGCTCAGAGCCAGGAGGCTGTGGAAACCCCACAGAAGGGCTCTTTCAGTTCTGCTGAGCTGATGGAATTATGCTGTACTCCACAGGCACACCTCCTGCTAGGAGGTCGCCTTGCACAGATTGGCTGGCAGAGATCAGCATGGGCTTCTGGAAAGGTGGGTAGAACACGTTTTGTGAGTCACTGCCCACTAGGACTCTGTAAGAAGGCAGTGGAGTGTACTGGCCTTGCATGCTGCTCCTCTGGTTGCTGAGTAAGCCCGGTTCTGAGGCTGCAGGACCATAAGCATGCCTTGTTAAACTGTCTGCTGCTGGTTAGACATCATGGGCTGTAAGCGAGGCTGCTGGGACACTTGAGAAAGCTGTTGACCACTTTAGGGGCTGTAGGCCACTGGGTGATACAGAGGTCGATATTGCTGGTTGGAACTAGGGTATTGTCCAGGAGGATAGTAAGAAACCTGGATCTGTTGAGGGGACTGCATGTAGCCTTTGGGTGGCTGGACTTGCTGGGCAGGTGGACTTGCTGAGTAGGTAGGCTAGAAATGGAAAAGTTGAAAGTAGGGAGGGGCTGTCCTGCAGAAGCCGTGATGAAACTAGCTTGCTGAGGATGCTGAGAGATAAGTGGGGGGTGGGGGGCTGGAAAAACGCTGAGGATGGGTCAGCTGCTTCAGTAGAACTTTAATGGCTAAGTCTCATTTGTCCAAAAGAGTTACTGAGGTCTTCTGCCTGTGAAATCATGATTATTCAAGAGTGGCTGTTGTTGAAGATTGGGTGGGATAGGAGGAAGTTGTTGTTTGTTGTTGCTGGTGCTAATGCTGCTGCTGCTGACAGTATGAGGAAGAAGGCCCTGGACAGACTGGGGTGAGGTGACCTGGTTGCACACTTCTGGGGCACCTAGTGCCATGCCTGGCATGGAAGGCCTGCCTGCACTGACGCCTTTACTGCTGCCAATGCTGTCACCTCAGCTGCTGAGTTTGGTGACAGGCAGTCACATAATGCAGACAGAACCATATGAGTTGCCTTCCTCTCTGTGCCAGGACTGAGTCACCTTGGGCACGGAGTCGGGGGACACCCCCGAGGTCCCTAGAGGACTCTCCACTCGATCTCAGGATCACTGGTGAGCTGAACACAACATCTGTTCCAATCCAAATGTGACGGGCCTGTGACAGCAGGAACAAGGACACCTGAGCCTTTCCTGACCAGAGGCTCTGGTTCCTTTTGATCAGTTCTGGTTTACCTTGGTTTCAAACAGATCAGATAGCTCTAAGATCCTCAAAGAAGACACCATTTCCAGGCACTGTAACATGCCCAGGATCTTAGGGCAACAGCATCCCAGGATAACAGGATCTGGGTGACATCAGTATTTCAGGGTCTCAGAGGAGCTTGACTGCCAAGAACTCTGACACAATCAGAATCTCAGGGTCACAGGAGCCACAATCAAAGGATCACAGAGAAAGCTGGACTATGAGGAGTCCTGAATCAACTGGGATTATAGGAAGGACAGGCTCCAATCAGATATATTGAGAGCAGCGTGCACTTGAGATGATCAGATGGCAGGAGGCAAGCATAAGAACAGAAGCAACAGAAACCAAGGTTACTTGGCATCATCAGAATCAAATTCTCCCACCATAGCAAGTCCTGGATACACCATCACACCAGAAAAGCAAGACATGGATCTAAAGTCACTTCTCATGATGATGATGGAAGATTTTAAGAAGGAAATACAGAAAAACACAGGCAAACAGCTAGAAGCCTTTAAAGAGGTAACACAAAAATCCCTTAGAGAGTTACAGGAAAACACTACCAAACAGGTGATGGAATTGAACAAAATCATCCAGGATCTAAAAATGGAAGTAGAAACAATAAAGAAAACCCAAAGGGAGACAACTCTGGGGATAGAAACCCTAGGAAAGAAATCAGGAACCATAGATGCGAGCATCAGCAACAGAATACAAGAAATGGAAGAGAGAATCTCAGGTTCAGAAGATTCCATAGGGAACACGGAGGCAACAATCAAAGAAAATGCAAAATGAAAAAAGATCCTAACTCAAAACATCCAGGAAATCCAGGACACAATGAGAAGACCAAAACTAGGAATAATAGGAGTAGATGAGAATGAAGATTTTCAACTTAATCGGCCAGCAAATATCTTCAGCAAAATTATAGAAGAAAACTTCCCATACCTAAAGAAAGAGATGCTCATGAACATACAAGAAGCTTACAGAACTCCAAATAGACTGGACCAGAAAAGAAATTCTTCCCGACACATAATAATCAGAACAACAAATGCAATAAAGACAGAATATTCGGTATTCTAAGTTTCTGGGCTAATATCTACTTATTAGTGAGTGCAATTTGCAAAACACAAGAAACACAAGAGGAAGGAAGACCAATGTGTGGATACATCATTCCTCTTTAGAATAGTGAACAAAACACCCATGGAAGGAGTTACAGAGACAAGGTTTGGAGCTAAGATGAAAGGATGGACCACCCAGAGACTACCCGACCCGGGGATCCATCCCATAATCAGCCATCAAACCCAGACACTATTAAATATGCCAGAAAGATTTTGCTGAAGGGACCCTGATGTATCTGACTCATGTGAGGCTATGCCAGTGCCTGGCAAATACAGGAGTGGATGCCCACAGTCATCTATAGGATGGAACACAGAGCCCCCAATGGAGGAGCTAGAGAAAGTATCCAAGGAGTTGAAGGGGTCTGCAACCCTATAGGTGGAACAACAGTATGAACAGTACCCCCAGAGCTAGTGTCTCTAGCTGCATATGTAGCAGAAGACGGCCTAGTCGGCCATCATTGGGAAGAGAGGCCCCTTGGTCTTGCAAACTTTATATGCCCCAATAAAGGGGAACACCAGGGCCAAAAACTGAGAGTGGGTGGGTAGGGGAGCGGGGGTGGGGGGAGGGTATAGGGGACTTTTGGGATAGCATTTGAAATGTAAATGAAGAAAATACCTAATAAAAAATTGGAAAAAGGAATAACATAGATTAAATAATTCTTGAATAATAAAAAAAAAAAAGAACTATATGAGTCTGTGCTGTTCTAAGGCTGAGGTTCGCTCTTGTGGGCTGCTTGAGGTGCAGCTCAGCCCTTCCCGGTTTCCCCTGATGTCATTTAGATATCCATTCTGGCCAGTCTCTGGGGCAAATACTCTCTCTCTCTCTCAGACCCTTTGATATTCCTCCTCTTTCTCTTCTATTGACTTGCTCCTCCTTCCATCCTGCAATTGAGCTCTCATCTGGTTATCATCTCAGTCCATACTGGCATCATCTCTCTTGAGAATGAATCTCTGTTGAAATTCCATCTTTTATGTTCTGAGAACTTCTGTTCAGGAATTCTCATTTTGATGGTTTTGTTGATGATGATAGCTTTCCATGTTTGATCAACATTGTGGTCCATTCCAAAATAGGTAGTCTTCCAGTGTAATAGCATCCAGTGGCATAAGGTCATCTGAGGGAACTTCTTGAACTGGTTATTGTCACCGATGAAGTCCAGAATCTCTTGCTCTAACTTTAGCCACAGCATTCTGTCCCTTGGGTTCTTTTTCAGTGCATTTACAGGAAATTCATGTAGATCTGTTCCAGTGGAGTTGGTATATTCTTGGCTGGGGTGTCTGGATAGCTTCTTCCTCAGGACCTTTTCCTTGATTTTGTCCTTGTCTTCCTTTTCAAAGACATCTTTTGTGGACTTTTCATCCTCCTTGTAAGAGGTGCAGCTGATGTGCACTTGAATTATATTGTAGGTGTCTAGGACCCATCGACAAATGGGGTGGAGGATTCCACACATACTGCCAGACTGCACACCAATTTGAGCTTAAAATCTGACTTGGCTCTTTTCCAGGCCATGACTGGATGTCCGTGTATCTCCTGAGGCAGACTGTTCTCTTTATCCTCCTCCTCAACTTCTTCCTTACTTGGAGTTTGGGATATAAATTTATTTTTTGTGTAAAAATTCTTCCACCAGTTTTTTTCTGGTCTTTCATTATTTCCAAAGTCTCCTGAGTAGTGATACTGTTAGACATGCTTTGTAGCCTGGTACAGCAGCTTCTATGGGTTTAGGTTCAGAGGCCGCAGTCCATTATAGTCCAGGCAAGAGCATGGACACATCCAGGCAGGCATGGTGCAGGAAGAGCTGAGAGTTCTACGTCTTCATCGGAAGGCTGCTAGTGGAAGACTGAACAAGGCAACTCTTACTAGCATTGCACACCTTGACCTGCAGGCAGCAAAGATGGACTGTGTGCCAGTCCGGGTGACCACATCCAACTTCTTGGATTTAACAACCTTGACTTGAAAAATCACTGTAGAAAAATTCATCTGAGCTCAGACTTCTATTCAGTGGCTATTGCTGCCTTGGAATCTGATGGTTACCTAATGCACGTTCTGTACTTGGAATCTGATGGTTACCTAATGCACTTTCTGTACTTGGAATCTGATGGTTACCTAATGCACATTCTGTCCTTGGAATCTGATGGTTACCTAATGCACTTTTTGTACTTGGAATCTGATGGTTACCTAATGCACATTCTGTCCTTGGAATCTGATGGTTACCTAATGCACTTTCTGTACTTGGAATCTGATGGTTACCTAATGCACTTTCTGTACTTGGAATCTGATGGTTACCTAATGCACTTTCTGTACTTGGAATCTGATGGTTACCTAATGCTCTTTCTGTACTTGGAATCTGATGGTTACCTAATGCACATTCTGTACTTGGAATCTGATGGTTACCTAATGCACGTTCTGTCCTTGGAATCTGATGGTTACCTAATGCACTTTCTGTACTTGGAATCTGATGGTTACCTAATGCACGTTCTGTACTTGGAATCTGATGGTTACCTAATGCACTTTCTGTACTTGGAATCTGATGGTTACCTAATGCATGTTCTGTACTTGGCTGTATCTTCTTGCTCTTCTTCTTCATCCCTTACCCCCTGTCCTAACTTGTTCCTTTCCTATCACCAGTATTCCTCTTTCTGCTTTCTTATCATGCATGTTCTACTAACTACTACACCCCCGTTTTAAACTCTTTTCCCCCTTCAGGGGTTCCTTTCGGTTTTCCTGACCTCCTACACATATTCATTCCACATATTTAATTACCCCTTCATAGATGATTCCATGTCCCCAGTTTCCATTCAATCCTTAGTTTGCCCTTTTACCTCTAGGCTGCAGCAGCTGCATTTTCAGTTCTTCAATATATGGTGTGTGCTTTGTTTTAGTTAAACATAATTAAGCTATATAATTAATTAGACATATATTTAGAAGTTTATAAGAACTGTTCTAAAGTGTTTCTATTTTGGTAATTTTCCAGAGTGGTTACCATAGAGCCCAACAGTTCTGATATCCCAATCCTCCTACTCAGAAAAGATGATGCTTAGACAAGATAGAAAGCAACCCCAATGTTTCCTTCTCTTTGGGTCACATTCCTGATTCTCTTGTTTCATTTAGTGATCTCATAATTCCATCTCTGACATCAACCCAATACAAAACACACACACGCACACACACACACACACACACACACACACACCACCACCACCACCACCACCACCACCACATACCTCTGCCATCATACTGATGCTACATTGCTCTTTTTATTATTATTATTTTATTAGATATTTTCTTAATTTACATTTCAAATGCTATCCCGAAAGTTCTCTATACCCTCCCCCGCCCTGCTTCCCTACCCACCCACTCCCATTTCTTGGCCCTGGCATTCCCCTGTATTGGCGCATATAAAGTTTGCAATACCCAGGGGCCTCTCTTCCCAACAATGGCCATCTTCTGCTACATATGCAGCTAGTGACATGAGATCTGGAGGTTCTGGTTAATTTATATTGTTGTTCCTCTTATAGGGTTGGAGACCCCTTCAGCTCCTTGGGTACTTCTCTAGCTTCTCCACTGGGGGCTCTGTGTTCCATCTTATAGATGACTATGAGCAGCTTCCCATTGACCTATCATTCAGAGAGTCCATTATCTTCTTAAAGCACTATTTACTGAATCTCATATTTTTCTCAGCCTTCCCCTGTGTACTGTCATTGTGTATCCTTGCTTATTTACTGAAGAAAACACTAAAGATGATGACATCTTTGATACTCTACCTTTCTTTACCAACCAGTGCTGTCATCTTTTATTGTTTTGATCTATAAATAATGTTTTGACATTATTTTCTAAACTTCATTTAATTTATTTGAAAACTGTTGTTCAGTTTCTAATGTTTCATTTTTTTCTCACATTCACAGCTGACTCTTACTTTATCACTGTACCTTGAATATGACAACTACTGGAGATAATTTGTTTTCTACTCTTTGATATGTGGATGTTGATTTTATGATTTGTAATAGCTTTCATTTTAATAAAGCTGTTAGCTTTCAAAAGTTGTTAGTTGGTGGTTCTTATGTAAGAATTTAGGCACAGATAGAAAAAATTGAGACCAGTGAATGTCTGGGCAGGGATTATTTTTAAATGTTTATTGTTTTAAAATGACTGGCAATGAACCATCCATGAAGCTAGGCCACATCTAGAATCAATAGCCCCACATTTACCCCAAGGCAGATTTCTCTGGTTATAATAGATACTTGTAAAGTATCATCAAGTTCTTCTGCCTTTACAGCAGGAATCAGCTGGGAGAAAAGGTCCATGAAGTATCTTCTACTGTTACCCACACATCTTACTTCTATGCACCACAGTTGCTTTTCTCTTTAAATATGTTCAATAACTACCTGCCTCATTTTAAACTTCTTTGCAGGGAAAGTAAACTGAAAAGTAGACGAACAAAAAAATGCACTTTTATGGTCAGAGTTCTGTGTTATTAACCAGCAAGTTTTCTGTCACCTATTCTAAATCCATACTTAAGATTTTACAACCTCTACCACCCTTAAAGATACTGCAAACTGTTTCATTTTCGATTCTGCCTGTGATGTCTTGTTGCCCCTCTGAAGACTTCATGAAGTTCTTTACCTCATTATATCATGCGAGCACTGGCATCCCTTTCCTCTATAACACGTGCATGTTTAATCTATCTCCATTGTTTTAAAAATAACCATACATTTTCCATGCAATTTTTAGATTAAGTGTCATACTCTTTAATGATGATAGGCATTGTAGGGAATAATACCTTTCTGGAGGAATTATATAAAAAACTTTTATTCAGTAAATTAAACTTAGTAAAAATCACAATGACCACGCATTGAGTACTGTCTTTGCTATTTCAGATTTATTCATTAATTTAACCTTGAAGACATATTGTAAGGTTACAAGTGAGAAATGAAAACGTTAAGGGTGAAGCTGTGTGACCCGCCGTATCCTGCCAGCAGGAAGAAGCAGGCCACACATAGGATCCTTCTACAGCAAAGCTTTATTCTAGCTTGAAAGTGGAAAAGGCCCGGAACCCGGGAAAAGCCTCGGCTTATATAGCCAAGGAGGAGGC
>LR751048.1:86309-217316 GCA_902729485.2 Mus minutoides | reverse complement strand
ATGAGTCCAAGTTTATGTGAGATGGCATGTGTATCGATATCAGAAGACAACATTGGTTCTCACCTCCCTGCTTCTTTGAGGCAATGTCTCTTAGTTGATCATCTCTGTATACACCAGAAAGGCTGCCTCACAAACTTTCCAGGATTTGCTAATCAGATCTCAGCATAGGAGTGCTGGAATTATAACTACAAACCATAGCTCCTAGCTTTGTGTAGGTTTAGAGATTCAAAGGCAGGTACTCATTCTTATGAGGCAAGCCAGTTTACCCACAGAGCCATCTCTGTAGCCTCTCAAATAAGATTTTCCTAGAACTCCCTTCAAATCTTCAAATTTTCATACATTCTTGACTTTCTAATGTAATCTACTCCTGAACTTCAGACATCTTCAGAAGGTTTGAGTGTTCAATCTTCCCTTTCTGCTCCAGACTCAGTGGGTCTCACAACCTACTTCTAACCTACTTCTGCTGCACTGGCATTCCCTCCCTAGCACAAAAAATAAATAAATAAATTAATTAAAAAAATAAAATAAATAAATAAATAAATAAATAAAATCTTGTACCTCCTAGTGTTTTCAAACCTAAGACCCTGGAGTCAGTTTTAGCACACCTGCTACTTTAACTACACTAACAGATCTTACTCTATACACAGAGCATCTCATAACAAACCATTTCACTCCAAGCCCACTGTCCTAACTACTCTGAACAGGCATCCATTTAACACTGGGACTGAGGGGGCTGCCTGAGCCTACCAGCTAGCCTTCGTCTTTGACAATCGTACAACTTTTTCTAATATTAGCTCACTTACATCCAGAATGATATCTTAAAGCTGAGTATGCTGCTGGCCTTTGTTGTGGATAGCCCTGGTGCTGTTTGTATTTTGATTCCAATTCTGCTTCCCCAAGAGGGGCTACCTGGGCCAAGGAGTGAATAAAGTACTGGGGACTTCATGTGACCCTTCTAATAATAAAGATTTCAAGGGAACCAATCACTGGGTGAGTGGGCAGGACTTCTGGGTCGAATGGAGGGATGGCAGAGGCAGAAGAAGGGGGTAGGTTTTTGGACAGGAAGGACAATGGAGAAACAAATGTAGGTAGCAGAGACCCCCAGTTCAGGCAGTGGATCTGTTGGGATCTGCTACTGAAGGCTTTAACTTAGTATGGCTTATACCCAATGATTATGTTGCCTTTTGATTCTAAACTAAGATTGTGTGGTGTTTTCCTTCACATGGCAACTTGATGGCAGGGCACCCCAATCTGCTACGGGAATTTGGAAGTGTGGGGCTGGCATGGCAGTGACATGCCATGGGCACTTAGTGAGCTGGGTGGAGAGATTTCTGAGCTCCAGATCAGAGAGTCTCCATGAGATGAGAACAAGGTCCACTGGTGCCTTGCCAGGGAGAGTGTGGATTGCACCTGTTAATGGCCTTCTTCTTTATGTTCTTTCTTTGCAATTCATTTTACTTTGAATGTAGCAGATACTTGAACACATGTGGCCACACACACACACACACACACACAAATATAAGAAACACAAATGTTTAAAAAGTAAAAGGACACAAAAGATTTCATGGAGACAGGTAGAGTCACCATGGTTCTACAACTATTATATTTTCTTCTCTGCTATGACTCTCAGAAGGCAGCAGGAGTACTTGAGCTTTTAGACATGGCCATAATATTGGCCAGAATCATGGTCAGGGCATCCAAATTACCTGCAAATCTCCAAAATGTCTGGTTGTGATAAAAATCATAGCTCACAAGGTAGTAAATACTATTAGAGATTACCAATGCTTAAGTGAAAAACAGTGATTGCATATGAATATTGATCATGAGCTATAAGATATTGGAGTCCCCTTAAAATCTGAATAAAAGCAAGAATTTGGAACTGCTAAATTTGCAGATAAAAATAAATCTACTTTTCACATTAATAATTTTTGATGTTACTAGAATAATAATAATTGATGCAACATATTTTAATTTTTAAAAAACATATTAGGATTTTAGTAGGAATGGAGTAGTAAGAACTTTAAAAACTTAACTACTTCATAGAAACATCTAATTAGTTAGTTAATTAATATACCTTGATAAAGTTACTAAGAGTTAATTTTGTTTGTTTGTTATTTGGTTGTTTTTTGTTTTTTGTTTTTGGGGAGAGGGGCAATTAACTAAGGCTTATTGTATGTAGCCAGGGTAGTATTTAATAAAATCAAAGCAAAACAAAAAATCTCCACAAAAAAGAATACCAACAGCAGACCATGTTTCTGCCTTTGTGTGCTTGGTTTTGAGTATAGTTCTCCAGCTCTGAAGTAGCCAGGCATAACCTGTGACAGCCCAGTTAATGGCATATCAAGGATAACAGATATTACTTCCAAACAATTGACATTATTTGGACTGTTCTATGGATTCCTGGAAAGCCCCACTCAGAAAGTTTGTCTCTGCTAGAATTCACACACTGTTACACATCTCAGAGGAGAGGGCCTTTATGATGGTTTAAATCACAGCTGCCTGAGGCAGTGGATAAAAGTCAAGGCAGATGATTGGCTTGACAAAAGCTTAAAAGGGAGAAGTACTGTGTATGAGATGCCCCAGAGACTTTGAGAAGCTCTGACATGTTCCTGAAGACCTGCGAGGTTATGTGTGGGCTACATGTGTCTGTGTACATGATCAGAAAGACTGAGGGAGTCCCTAAGCATTCACCCTTGGCTGACATTGGAATTCAAATGAGAAAAACTCTGGATTGTAATACAGACCACATAACAAAATAAGGAACATACATAGCTGCACATGGGGACATATATAAAAGATAGCAAATAGGGTTTTTTTATATTCCATTTACTTATTCATTTTGTGTGTGAGTGTGTATGTTGTCAAGGGGCATGTGTCAGTACAAAAATGTGGAGGTCAGAGGATAACTTGTGGGAGTCTTTTCTCTCCTTTGAACATGTGGGGCCTGAGGATTGAACTCACATCATCAGGCTTGGTGATAAGTGAGCCATCTAGCTGGTCCATAAACCCTTTCATAAACAACAGCAACAACAACAACAACAACAACAACAACAACAACAAAAGTCTCTTATTTTTCCCTCTTCTGATTTATTGCAATTACACAGTATGATATATTCTAAGTTAGTAAGGATACACAGTGCAAGAAATAATTTCTAATAAAATTGGTGTAAAATAAGACCATACTGTCCAAATCACTAGCTATATTATTGAAATTAGTTTATTAATCCAAATATTGTGCTGAATCCAATCAGGGATTAAAGACTCAGAATTATAACACAAAAAAGAGCAAAATAACTAAAGTAAGCTGCTAGAAAATACATTTAAGACAAAGAGAGCAATAATAGATGAATTATGAATCTACCATTAGTAGAAAAGCTGCAAATCAAGCAGCATAGTGTGCCTCATCAACAATCAAGCAGAAATGAATTAATTTACCAATTAAAATGGAAGCTGGCAGAATAGATTTTGACCACTGGTACTGGATAACTGCAAATGAAACTTTGTAGGGGAAAGACCACTCTATAGGCAACATTGCATGGACTGAGCAGGTAGTGTAAGTCAAATGTACTAATAAGTTAAAAGTGAAAGAATTAGAAGACACTGCCAGGTCATTGCAAGTCCGCCCCAGTTCTCTAACCATAGCCACAGTTACTGGTTATTATATACAGCCTTTAAAGGAAGATTAATAGGAATTTTTCACAGACTCCTCCAAAGTGTATAAAAGAATAAAAAGCTCCCTAACTGCATTCTGCTTTCCCCTGATGGCCTAGAAAAGGCAAAGATGAATGCTCTAACAAATTATACCTGAAATGATACTAGAGAAGCTGATGCATATGTTAAGTATAAAGGAGAAATGAACAGCACACAGACTGGGAAGGAAAAATTTTAAAAAAAAATACTAGATCCCTACAATTCACAAAACACAGAAATAAAAAAATAGATGGGCCAAACAAAGACTTTGATGTAATATAAGACACAGATCTTGAAAACAGTGAGAGGAAAACACTGAATGCACAAGCCATAGGCAGATACTTTCTAATTAAGGAGGCCAGTGCAATGACTCCTTGGGTAAAAGTACTTCCTGTCAAGCCTGAACCAGAGTCCCAGGCCAGGAGCTTGCAGGGAGGACAGAATCAACATCAATTCATTTAACCAGTGAAAGCACCTAGAAGAAAATGTAAATTGAAAGCTTTGTGGGCAGGATTAGGCAACTCATTTTTAAACAAACTGAACCAAAAGTAGCCAGGAGGAAAACGCATAAATTTGACACTACCAAAAATAAAACTCCTTGTACACATAATTGAAACAACAGCTAAGAGAATGAGTGGGCATCTTTGCATGCCCCATATCTAATAACATTCTATTACAGCGACTGCATAAAAAATCCTTAAAGATCTATATATTTATATCTACATGTACACACATGCATACACACATGCATATATGTGAATATATATGTACACACACACACATGACTTAAAATTCTGTCAAGTTGGAAGTCAAAATTAGCCATTACACTATAGAGTTGGCAAATAAATATCCGAAGAGATAACCACCATAAGTAACTATCATTGCTAGAGAACTGCAATCTCAAATCTTAACAAAATACCATGCCACATTCAGGATTAAGGCTAAAATAAAAGTTAATGTATATGTAGGAAGTGTGGTGAGGATACAGAGAAATTAAGACCCTCATCTACTTCTAGTAGGAATGTAAAGTTATGCAAAGAAGTTGCCCTTCTATACAGTTGGGCATTAAGAAAAGCTCAGAGAAAGGGCTTTGCTAGGATAATTAGAAAGAGCTAAAACCATTAAGTAAAATCAAAGAGATTTACGTGTCAATCAAGCCAAAAATTCACATTTTAATCTGAAGGCAATAGGGAGTCATTGATTTACACTTTAAAGCCATTTTTTTTAAAGTGTGAGGTGGAAAAGAAGTGTCTTTTCATAGCCTATGTGAACATGATGAGCAAGAAAGACATCTGTTATATAAAAAGAGGGCAGCTAGGAATGAATTAACAGGATAGTGTGTCTAATTGGATGAAAGGATTATGGGGGATTCATGAAAAAAGCAGAGCCCTAAAGTACCTGCATGCCATGGAGCTCGCATGAAGACAGAGAATTCTGGGACCTCAAGAAAAGAATGAGAGCAGAGACATGTTCTAGGGTAAAGTTAAAATTTAGAGGGGATTCTGGTCATCACATTTCTACCTATAAAATTTTACCATCATCCTCTATGAACTTGGTAGAAATGCAAACTTATGGTCCCTAGTCCATAACAACTGAGTGAACTCTGAAGCTGAGGTTCAGCAATATGGGTTTTCATAAGCCTCCTAGGTCAAGTCCTATAAGAGGAAAGTTTTAGCTCTATTGAAATAGTCTCTGGGGAAAGAATTAGGAAAGGAGACTTTAAAGTGAGTTGTCAGCAGAGCCTGTAGGAAATGGAAGATGGGAAGATTTTAGAAATCCTGGATAGGTTAAGATATGCAAAAAGCTCATGGAGGCAAAGAAGGATGTGAGGGTGAGTGGGCTGAGGACTTTGAAAGAGGTTTTTCCCTTCAAGTGCTGGGGAAAAAACCTTTGTAAGCGATGTGCCAATAGCATTGGAAGACAGTAGCTAAAGGGAAATGATTTAGCATGCACAAATGCTCAGAATACCCAAGACACAATTCACGGACCACATGAAGCTCAAGAAGAAGAAGGAAGATTAAAGTGTGGATGCTTAGGTCCTTCTTAGAAGGGCAAACAAAATACTCATAGGAACAAATATGGAGACAAAGTATGGAGCAGAGACTGAAGGAAAAGACAACCAGAGACTGCCCCACCTGGGGATCCATCCCATATACAGTCACCAAACTCAGACACTATTTTGGATGCGAAGAAGTACATGCTGACAGGAACCTGATATAGCTGTCTCCTGAGAGGCTCTGCCAGAGACTGACAAATTCAGAGGTGTGTGCTTGCAGCCAACCATTGGACTGAGCATGGGATACCCAATGGAGGAGTTAGAAAATGACTGAAGGAGCTGAAGGGTGTTGCAATCCTATAGGAAGAACAACAAAATCAACTAACCAGATCCCCCAGAGCTCCCAGGGACTAAACTACCAACCAAAGAGTACATATGGAGGAATCCATGGCTCCAGTAGCATGTGTAGCAGAGGATGGCCTTGCCGGGAATCAATGAGAGAAGAGGCCCTTGGTCCTGTGAAGGTTCAATGCCCCAGTGTAAGGGAATTCCAGGGCAGGGAGGCAGGAATGGGTGGGTGGCTGGCTGAACACTCTCATAGAAGCAGCGGGAGGGGAGATGGGATAGGGAATTTCCTTTGGGGAACCAGGAAAGGGGAGAACATTTGAAATATAAATAAAGAAAATATCCAATAAAAAAAAGAAAAAGAAAAAGAAAAATGTGCTTGTTGGGTGGAGTCTGTTAGAGTGGGAGGGCTAATGAGCACAGGAATGAAACTGTAGCTGAAGAAATGGCTGAGGTGAAGTTTACTTCTAACATGGAGGATCCAGTTTGGGGGATATCTGGATGTCAGGGAAGACACAAAAGAGAACATGAACAGTAGTGTAGAGGAAGGGAGGATTCCAACGTCAGAGAAAAACCTAGCCTTGGACTGGCATTAGCTTATGCCTTCCTAGAAGAACATGGTGGTGAATGCCCACACTTACACAACACCTCAATTTAAATGAAATAGTTGATTATTCAAATGATAGCTATTCTGAAATCCAGAGCCTTGAGCATTCTAGGCATTTGAGTTAGCCTCCCCATTACTGAGATGAAATCCCTGAGCAAGGGAATCTGAGGCCCACAGTTTACAAAAAAGAAGCTCTGCTCCATGGTAAGAGGCCGTGATGGCAGAAGAATGAAAGGATAAAATCAATTCAAATAGACAAGTCCAAGTTCCAGAGTCAGGGAGCTCTCTCTCTCTCTCTCTCTCTCTCTCTCTCTCTGTATGTGTGTGGGGGAGAATGAATGTCACACTGTGTGCTCACACTTACACTTTTTAGTTAGCAATGTATTGTTCAGGGACTTTTCATCTTGTTGGTTTTCTGTGTGTTTCAGACCTATGCTTTTGTTTTATACTGGTTTATTGGAAAGAGAAAGACCAGGAATTTGAATGAGTAGGGAAGTAGGAAGGATTTGGGCCCGGGGTCGGGGGGGGGGGGGGGGGGGGGGGGGGGGGAGTGTCAGGGAGTGGAAATCATATGATCAAAATATCTTCTATGTAAACAATTTTAAGTAATTTTGTAAAAAGAATGAAAACCCGGAAGAAACAACAACAAAATGAATGAAATCCCGCGGTGAGAGTATTCAGCCGCTTGGGGTGGGGGCAGAAGGGGAAGTGAAGCCGATTTCAAACACATGTGACAGTTGTGATTCATAATGGGAATCTGGGTCAGAATGTGCATCTGGGGAAGCACCAGGACAAGATTGCTTTTATTATGAAAACATGTACTTAATTACAGCTCAGAGCTGGAGTAGGGGGTGAATGGCACAGCTGGAATTGGAACGCAAATTAATTTGTTGACTTTTAAAGCCCTCTTACTGCGAAAGATGCCCCCTCCTGTTTTTAGCATAGGGTAACACTGGATTTTCAGAAAATTTTCAGAGTAACTTTAAAGCAAGAACAGGCAGGATGCAATTCAACAGCAAATCACTTACGTTTGGGGACTACAAGGGTTGTGAGCTGCAGCTTCTTTGGATAAAGTAAATAAAGCCTAGCCAGCAGGCAGGATTGTTTTCCTTAGACTGTATCACCTCTAGAGATGCTGTCCTTAGTAAACAATGCCCTTAATTTTATAATACAACGTCAATATTGACTACTAGACTCCCTCCAGAGAGACCGGATTGACACAGTTGGCGCTTTACTATCCAGCAAGGAAAAAGTAAATTATAGAATGCCGATGTGTTCCAAGGGAAGAAGCTCGGTTAAAGTTTCCAATTTTATCATGTTTGAAAGTTACCCTAATAACATAGAAGTCTTTGTTAATTTCCCATTAATTAAGTTTTGTCTTTTTTGATTGTACATTGAGCAATGAGACAAACTGGAAAAGCGGTCTCTTGCCATCTTGTGTCAGCTGCCAAGGTAGAGCTGCAAAGGGGTGACACAATGACAAATGATTGACATCAGCATCATCTACTTGAGACGGTCCCATGGAATAGAATGGGATAGGCAGTGTGAATGGAACAATATCACATGATCCGAAATTAAGGGTTTGGAGACATAAGACAGAATTGAAAGCAAGAATGTAACACTGGTGGCTACTAGACATGTGGATAAACACGTTTTTGTTAGTAAAATTCAGAGTTCTTGGGTTTTATCAAGTTATGAGTCAGATACTATAACACTTTTGGTCCCCAGTCTTTCTCTCTCTTACACACACACACACACACACACACACACACACACACACACACTGTCCTGGTCTGCTTTCTATTACTGTGATAAACACCACAAGCAAAGGTAACTTGGGGGGAAAAAAAGAATGTATTGGGTTTACGTAGATCACAGTAGAATCATTAAAGGTAAATGTATTGGGGTTACTGTAGAATCACAGTAGATCATTAAAGGAAGTCAGGACCCACTCAGGATTAGCACCACCCACGGTAGGAAAGGCCTTCCTATACCAATTATCAACCAAGAAAACACCCACACAAATTTGCCAAAAGGTTCATTTGATGGCGAAAATTCTTCCTCAGTTGAAGTTCCCTCTTTCCAGGTGACCCTAGTTAGAATCAAGTTGACAAAACTAAACAGCACATACACATAAAACACCATCATTGGACCTATGTGAAGACTCAGAAGATATGCAATGTACGATTAACTAAATGTAAGTGTGTTCCCTTTGAATAACTTTACAGAGTGAAATAAGGGCAACAAAGCCTGTCAATGTGATAAAACATGTAATTTTTTTAAATTAACCTATTCTTTCATAGGTCTATTTGAGGCCGGCATACTAAGACAATGTCCAAAGTTGAATTAGTCTTTTTGTAAGCATTTACTGAGACATGTGTATTCAAAAGCCATAACTACATGCAACTATTGAATTCAAATAGACTTGTGACATTACTGAGATACTGCAGGCATGTACATCATCTTACTATGCTGTCTTTATCAATTTCTAATCATTTATGTTTTTTTTTTATTGCCTAGTGCTTAAATCTCATATCATTGGTCTCTAAAACTCTTCACAAATTGTAATTATTTCAATTCGTTAACAAATAGTTGAGACACTGTGTTGTTCCTCCTCTGTATTGGTAGCAAAGGTAGAGCAGTAGGAGCAAGTCAACACCACGGTAGGTCCAACTCTATAGTAAATGTTTCCGAGAAATCTTCACACATATCTTAGCCTCTAAACCTTTCCAGTTCAGTCAGTGGACTATGTGGTACAGTTTTTGTCTCTAAATACCATGGAGTTTAGGATGGTTCTGATTATATAAGGTCCATTTCTGGCTGCACATAGGAAGCCTTTGCATTAAGTATTACAGACATACTCAAGTCCCCGCAGCTTGTACAGCCACTGTTCCAGCAAACACAACATCGGATTCTGATTCCTGAATGTCAACAGTGGCAGATGGAGCTGTCCCAGTATCACTAGGTAGCCCGAACATCCACTGTTACCAGAATCCTAGTTCAGTTTCTATTCATAAATGAAGCACACAACAAATCCAACAGCAACTCTAAGTTGACTCTACATAATTGTCATTTCCCTGAATGCATCTCCATAACTTGACAGAGGGGTACAAACATACTCTTTACGACAGAGAAAAATCAGTTAAAACAGGTGGCCACACATTCAGCTTTTCTAAAATAAAAAAAAACAAACAAACAAACAAAAAAAAGAAAAAAACAAAAATACAACTGCCAAATAATTACCAACTGTATCCAGGATTCAAAAGTAACTTTGGAATCCAATGTTTAGGATTCCAAAGACTTGTCCAATGTTTGACAAGTCTTCAAAAATGTTAGGACAAGAAATATTCTAGAAGCACCATAGGTCTCATGAGCAAAATCGCTAGTTATCACTGAGCCAGAGGACATCATCACTAAGATGGTATAGGGCATAAATACTCTTTCAGGTCCTATTCTTTGTACATGCCGAGTTATTTAGCCCATTTGATCTTTCCAACAAAGCTTTCAGAAAGGTATCAGCATCATCACCACCACCACCACCACTAAAAACTTCAAATGGTAAAACAAAGTAACAGAGGGGTTAAGCTATAAGGTTTTGTTCAGGCAGCTACAGCTAATAAGCAAGATGTAATAGTCAAACAAACAAACAAAGAAACATAAAACCAGACTTCAGAACTTCAGAACCCAGATGTTTAATCACAGTCTAAGCTGTCTATTCATAACTATTGCAAAGAAAGGAGGCAGTAACAATACAGCAAACAACTCGGCAGGTAGCTGGAGGGGCTAGACATGTGACCCCCATTCATTTAAAGTTCTAGCTCTCAAGGGCTATCACTCTGTATTGGAGGTACTAAATGTATTGCGTTTACCAATGCTTTACATATGTGTCATTCGTTAAAACTCTAAAAAATAAAAGCTGGCACACCTAAGTGACTTTGTTAGCTACGCCCTGGAGAGATGATTCCCAAGGAAGATGCAGCTCAATGGAGCTGTGGTGATGCCTGCTGATAGTAACTAGTGGTGGCATCCTTTCTGAGCATACCCAAGCTCTGGGTTTGATGGCTGACACCGGTGAAAAAGAAAGATGAACAAACCAATACAATAAGATCATGTTATGGTTTTAATATGCTTGACCCAGAGAGTGGCACTATTTGGAGCTGTGGCCTTGTTGGGATAGGTATGTCACTGTGGGTCTCATCCTAGCTGCCTGTAAGTCAGTCTTCTCCTAGCAGCCTTCATATGAAGATATAGAATTTTCAGGTCATCCTGTACCATGCCTGCCTGGACTCTGCCATGCCCCCACCTTTATAATGGACTGAACCTCTGAACCTGTAAGCCAGCCCCAATTAAATGTTTTCCTTATAAGAGTTGTCTTGGTCATGGTGTCTGTTCACAGCAGGAAAACCCTAACTAAGACAAATGATAATATAAAATGCACCCTATCCTCCTACTGGGCAATAATTCAAGGAATCTCAAGGTATTCAATGAAGGCACCAATGGGTTCCCACCATAAAAAATAATGGGGGAAATTTTCTGATAATATAAACTTAGGAAGGTAAATGTTTGCCTCATCTACCAGCCAGGGCTGAAGAGCAAAGATTAATCAAAAGACATAGAGGATAGAAAAGGCAGAGTAGCTTTATTATTGTTCTTGAAAAGTTCATGCCCATCACTCAAGTCAGATACAAAATACTTATTTTATGCAGAGATTTATAGTACATTAAAGTATTGTTAGGAATTAAGTATCTCCTTTTAGCTGACTACCCAGATCTGTCTCTCACATGGAGGACTGGCCCAGTAGAAACAAGGCACAGTGAACAGAGTCCACCCTACATGATGGTACAAGGTAGCTCTAGGAGGAAGATAGTGAACTCAAAATAATAATAAACTTCACAATTCTACAATTAACCTTCCTAACTAATGCTTTTGGAAGGCAAGATTTTAAAAATGAAGTGATTGTAAGATGCATGCTATATTTAGATTTCCTGGTTGGAAAAAAATAAGTCGTTTTATTTCTCTTTACTGATCCCTAAGGAAAAATGAAATTTCTTGTTCCAGGCAAAAGCGAAAGCTTCACTCTGTTTTTCTTCTCTTCTTTCAGCAAAATACACTTTGGATATCTAGGTTCCCTTATAAAATATTCCAAAGAGCATCGTGGATTTTATTGGCAGCAACTTTGCCATAATTTCTGGGATTTAATGCCCAGAAATTGTAGACTCCAGGGATGCCTAATGAACTGTTTTAGAAATCTCTTCTACTCCATTTTCTGTTTTCCAGACTCCTTCTGCTGTGTTGTTACTCCAAGTAGTTTACTTTCCAGAAACCAGATGCATTAAGTCTCTGGGAACAAAGACCTCTTAGCAGAAGAAACTGTTGTCTTTTGCATGGACATGTTGCTCAGCAACAAGTCTTCTGAGGTCTTCTTTTCCCCAGACATATTTCTATATGTGTGGGTTTTATGGAAAATGGGAGATGAAATGTTGTATGTAAAAAAAAAATAATTATTTAGAGAAGGTATCCCTCTGTATTTCAAATATAACTTCTCTGGTTAGAAATACATATGGCTTTGACTAGAAACACAAGAGAGAATATCTCTCTTCTATAGAAATATGCAGCAATACCAGCCATCTGTGAAACAGAGAGTGGAATCCTGCCAATCACTTTCTTTGCAGTTGACATCTTGATCCTCGACTTTCCAGCTTCTGAAATTAGAGGAGAAAAAAAACAGGTGAATGCTGCTAAGTTAACTAGACTTTTGTTGGTTTCATGTTGAAATGAACCACTTAATAACGCTATGCACATACGTAATTTGTCAAAACTATAACGAATAAAAGCTAGAGTCCCTAAATGACTTTGTCAAGTACAGCTTGGAGAGATGATCCCCACGTGTATGAAGGCTCCTTGGTGGGGCATGCCTTAAATGGATCTCTTTTGAAGAACTTGTAGTGCTGAATATCAAAGGATATAAAATATGCCCTTTCTGACATTGCTCTTCATTTGTTAAAGGAAAACAATTCTTAAATGAAAGAATGGAAAACACTTAAGAGAGAAAGAAAAAAAGAGAAAATTAAAGCCTTGTGCAAGGTCTCTAGACAGGCTTTGATGTATTGACTTGTAGTGGGCTTGCAGATCACCTGTGCACTATCCACATTTCCCACATGTGCAAAAGCCTCCATGAATCTAAGAGTCAATTATGTCATCCCCCCTCAGTCCCCCCCCACTTGTCAGAAAGGCAATGCACACTCAGAGGGCCGGGATCATTTTAGTTCCAAATTGAGGAATGTTTGCATCAAAGAAACCTTCAAGTGACCTTGTTCATGCTCCGATTACTAACTAGTCCTGATGACATATAGCATTATCCACAGGAAACTTCAAAGATATTGAGGTTTAGGGTGCCTGTGATGAACAATAAGTGGTGAAATTCCCACTCTGGTGATAATTATTTGGCCTGAAGTTATTAAAGCACATAATGCAATCTCTTTTGAAGGCGATTTTAGAGTGAGAGACAAGGCTGTAATAGGAAGGGGTTGCTGGAAGGGAAGGGGCACGTTTGTAACTGGGCTATGACATATTCTCACCAGTGTCTAAGCATCATGAATTTGCAATGGATTTTGCCTGCTCTGATTTTTTTTTTAACTTTTTACAGAAGAAAGCAATGAGGACAACACTGAAGCATCTTGGAACAATCTATATGTCTGAATAAAACATTTCAGAACTTGTCATGGCAAAGCAAAGCACATCTGTAAGCATTGTGCTGGGGATGGGGAGATGGAGATGGGAAGATACCAGGGAACTGCTGCTCAGACTGAACAGAGCTACTTGTTCAGTGAAGAGACTGTCTCAGAACAGAATATGGAGAGGGATAGAAGACACCAGACCCTCTGACCTCCATGTGCGCGTGCGCACACACACACACACACACAAGTATACACATATGCATACACAACACATATAAGTTTTATACTTGAACAACTAGTAAACAGATATGAAATTAACTAGACACATATACACTTATCCTATGTAGTGTCATGGGAGACTATCTAACTTAAATATTGAGTCAGGTTATAAAACATGTACAAGATAATATGACTCCATTTAGTTGTATTTGTGTGCAGGTTAATATTAAGGATATTTGATCTCTCTCATATATATTCATATTCATATATATATATATATATATATATGCCTTTCTTGTTAAGTCACAAATCTTTATTCCATTTGATTTATTATGTGTTTAGTTATAGCAGTTCTTTTTGGTGCATTATCTGATCATTTCCCTGAGCAGAACTTTAAACAATAACTCTTCATTTTTCATAACTCTAACTCCCACCTAACCGGACAAATACAGTATCAGTTTCCTATAGCCAGAGTCCAACTTTGTCATATGTTGCCAACCTCTGAGTGTTTCTTGTCCCCCTTCCTCCCTGTGCTTCTGTGTGTTAAGAGTAGCAGTGACGTTTTTTGTAGTTCAAAACCATCAGTTAAAGCATACCCCTCAGAGATGGTATTCTCTTGCACTGGAAAAGCCTCCAGCTTCAGCTGCTACAATGACACCGAATTCCTTGCCCACACATATTTACTTCTCTTTGCTGAGCATCAATGGCTGTCTTCATATTGATTTTAATTTCCATAACCATATGTGCTTAAAGTGATAGTCCTAAACAGAGCAAATTTTTCTAAAGGAATTTTTTTTATGAGTTTCAGGAGACAGAAACTGAATTCAGTAGCGTCTCAAACTGGGGATGCATTTTAAAAGAAAGGAGTGACTGATCTAAGATACAGGTTTTGATAGAACATTTTTTAAAGTAAGAAATGGGGACTTAACTCACGTTGTGAAGACATAGCAATGGCGAAGATCACATGGCTGCTTGGATTCTGTGTGTCTCAAGTCAGACTTTACCTCAAAATTGGTTCTTAATTTCTACACTAATATAAAGTAACAAGAGAAAACCCAGAAATATTCTGGATAGATTATTCAGGCTATTATTGTTCACTTATCCATAAGTATCCAAGAAATAAAATCTGATTTTAGAACTATTTAAAATATTTGCTAAAATGTATATAAATGTATAAAATCTAACAATCACATGAAATTTCAATTAAAACAAAGAAAAGTGGATCCACGGGAATAAGAACACCTCACACCTCACTCTTGGGCATTATCACAGGTCACAGATGAAATATATGTCATGGAGTATATGATGCCCCATTTTTCTCTGTATCCTCACTCTTGGGCATTGGCACAGGTCACAGATGAAATATGTTAAGGAGTAGACGATGCTCCATTCTCCCCTGTATTCTTCTTCTGTTACCAAGGGTGTCCAAGCCTTTGGAACCTTCCAACCCATAATTTCTTCCTGAGCATGATGTGAAGAATGAAGGATGTTGGTCAGTGGTACTGATATTTGTCTGCACTTCTCTTGGAAGTTCATCCATAAAAGAAAGGACAAGTTTCCAGTTAGACTTTAAGAGATATGAGTCAAAATTCTTCCGTCGATAACTCCTATACAATATGAAAGATTACATACCAATAATAGAGCATAAGATAACCAACAGGTCAGAGAGGGTCTTAGTCCAGAGCAATGCACAGTAGAGGACAACCTTCTGTGGTGGACTTAATGGAAACACCAAAGAACCTCTCCTTCCTTGGTTCACTCTTCTTAGCTGAGGTTTACTTCAGTCCTCATCTAGTCTTGGCTGAATCAACCCATTCTTGACAGCAATCCACTCTGCCGTCCTCCCAACACCCAAAACATAACCATTCTGCCTGTCTGCTCGAGTTTCTTATGTTCTCTCAATGAATGTATAGGCCAATTGTTTGCTTATGTTAGGGCTTTTATTAGGTAAATTTCATAAGAATCTCTTCTGGGGTTTCTCCTTTTAATAATATCTCATCCACTGAGCCCCCTCCTTCTGCTTCCTGTCTATAAGTTCCACTTGTCTTAGTTGTATTTAAAGACCAGCCTGATCATATTCTCTACAGAAATACTGCCATTCTGATAAACATGAGTAGTATTTTATCATTTTAGCCAAAATTCAGAATTATTGTTCCTTTAGCAAACAGCTTCCTGAAAGAGAATATGATGAACATAGATTACAAAGGGTGAGGAAGAACTAACAAAGAAGGCTACGGAAGAGGATTCTAGACAGAGGAACGGCAGTGAACAAAGGAAGGTAGCTACAAGAACCTATTATGCCTGGAGCAGGATGTATGCTTAAAAAACAAGACTAGCTTCACTCAGTGTTGTGAGATGAAACGATGAGTACTGGTGAGGAACTGTTCATGCATGAAGGACTTCGTGTGCCTAGTCAGAGTTTGTATTTACACTAAATAATTCTTCTGTGTTATCTACTGATGGATTTCAAGTTGAAATATAACCTTGTTGCCTTTGCATTTTTTAAAATCTTTATGTTAAAATCTTGTTGGGTCTCATGTCTCACAAGGAGGCTTTGGTGTTATGCACAGGGAATGTTTCATTGCACAGAAAGTAGCAGAGAACATGAGAGGTCCTGGATGGAGTCACTTAGGGATTTACAAAAGAGGGGAATGCTATGGTCATGACTGTTGATGTGGTGAGTAAGGAGGAGGTAGGGTGATTCCTGATTCCCCGATGAGACTGGGAAGAGGAGGAATGGCTTATGTATTGAAATAGAATATGCAGGAGAAGGGGGAATATTAAGAAGGAAATATGATGATTCCTTTTTTTCTCTTTGTTTTAATCCCATTATGAGAAATTTAAAGAACGGAAATCACTAAATGGCTGTGCAGTCTTTTAGAATTAGCAGTGCAAGACCAAATTACAGTAATTTATAACTATAATCATTCTAAATCTATTTGATTTTAATATGTTTAAAATATTTTTACTGTATAATTCACAAGGAAATTGTTCTATATTAAAACGGTCATTTTCTCTAATTGCATATTACCAAATCAGGATAGACTGCGAACAAAAACGTTTTTGGATAAATGTGCATGGCAGAATTAAGTAGACTTGCTGTAGTGGCTTATGGTATAGCCATAGCCAGAACTGCAGGGAAAAAAACTAGGATGGTTTCGTTGATAATTAATTTTTATAGCAATAAACACAATGAATTAAGTTCTTCCTCACACTAGGCTCTCCTTCCTTCCTCCTCTTTTCCCTTCACTTCTACTCCCACTCCCACTCCTCCCTTTCGCCGAGGGACTAATTATGATTCCTTCTTAGACTTGATTTTGTTTAAACTACAACTTCACAGTCTGAGAAAGACAATTGCAGTTGGGGAGCAGAGACTACAAGAGAAAGAAACTTTCCTCAACTATAGAGAAAAAAATCATGTAAAATGATCCAGTGTGTATAAAATGCATATAATAAAATGAATATAAATATCAACTTTAACTACAAATACCAAAAGACAAAATAAATCAACACTTAATATTGATACATTTTGAGATGCTTTCAAATATTCGATTTCACAAAATGATAGTATAAACAACAACCCCATTTCCCATTAAAAAAGAAAACACAGAGAAACGTTGAGTGTATATAGGACTATTCATAGAAATCAGGTGACAAAAGTTTCTAATAAATAAACATACTTCTGGTGAAAGTCATATTTAGAAATTTGTACAGATATAAAAATAGGACAAAATCAGCGAATAATGGTTATAGAAAGTATACAAGAATAGATTGAAAAAAGTTAAGTATGCAGTCCCAACACTGTGATTCTATTGCAAAGGTGTGTTTTTGTTGTGTTAACCACATATGCAGAAAAACGTGGGAACATGCTTAAGTGGAAGAAGGATCATTGGGCCATTACCCAATGGCACTACAGATAATTGAAATATTTGTTATTGTGTCAACCAGTTGTACAAAGTAATTTCCAGTATATCAGCTTTGTGTTCTCATTCTCATTCTGGAATTGTGCAATGCAGCCATGGAGATCCCTTTAGCAGTAGTTAAAAATATAGGTGATGATAAAAATGTAACTTTCCAAAAATAATTTCTTTTTCCCCTTTCTTTTCTTCATTCCTTTTCTACTTTGTTTACTTTAGCTATGAGTTGTCGTAGTTGAAGACCTTCAGTCTAATAGAATTCAGAGTCCTTATGGTCACAGGTGAGTTAACCAAAGGAAAGGAAAGACCTCTATACACTAACCACACTTCATAGACTGTAAGTGATCCTATTAATATAAAATTTGATAGTGGGAAGTATCATAGAATCTAGTTGAAAATTTGGGTTTAGCTTAATTTTCTGACTTTTTCCTGAGCAGCTAGTGGACGAGATTTGGGACAAAGACTGAAATAATGTCACAGACTATTTCTATCCTTTTAGACCAAATGGATGTGGTAATGAAAGAAACATCATACCACAGAACATAAGATCAAGAAAAGTTTAGGAAGGAACCATAGCGTTTACTAACATGCTCATTCAGGAACATAATTACCAAAATAAAGGGGTGATAGGGTTGGCTACTGTGGTGGTAACTACCTCGATTTCAATTACCCTGGTTTTAGTGGAATGAAACAGGGTTCTAACTCGTTTAATTAACAAGACTATCCACAGGTGATCTGCAAACGTTGCGAGTACAGATCCTATTAGTGTAGAAAACGTACATGCCCAGAAATGTCGTGTCTGCATATTAAACCCAATTATGCGGTTTACAGGAGAACTGGAGCTCTTTTATTTATCCATAAGAATATTATAGTGGAGGGTGGAGAGGGAAGGGGAGATGCCGCATACATTAATGGATAATGATCTGCGGACAATGCCTTTTTTGAACTAGTTCATTTAAAAGGAACAAAGAGGCCATCCTGCTGGGTGCGTTTTTTTTTTTTTTTTTTTTTTTTTTCCCATGGCAAAGCCTGGCTGGCTTATTTTGATCTGCCCTGTGGTGTGGTTTCAATTAGCATTACCACCTACAAGATGAGTAGCAGCCATTGTACCAGAAAATATGAACCTAAAAGGTTTGAAAGCACGTTTGATGGGTCAGTAGTGTGAACTTGAACTTTTGCACAGCTAATCATCCATGACCTTGGAAAGCTCTTCTGGTTTTCAGGTTGACATCCTCTAGTGTTTAATACAATTCTAATTGTCATGGTAGTCTGGACGAAAACTGACTTGTGTATTTCTTCTCCCGAGTCATCCCCACTTGCATTCGCACAACTGTAGACACATCCATCCTAAAGTAACACATGTTTTCACACAAGCACACCATCTAAGGTCCCTGCTCCCAGTGTAGAAATGGAGAGTTGACAGAATTTAGAATGTTGCCAACAACACAGGGATTTAGAAGCAAACACTAAGACCAGGATTGTCCAGTGGATACTTATTTCAAGTAATGGACACCAGAATGTCAAGTCTGGAAACAAAGCCATCTAAAAGTCATCTGAGCTGTTCTGTTTGTTGGCCATCTGCTAATTGACTTATTCATGTGATATTATAATCTATAACTGCATCTATGAGTAATATTATAATAAGAACAATGGTTGAGTACATTTATTTGTCAATTTTCATGTTACTGTGATAAAAAACAAAACAAAACAAAACAAAACAGTAAGGAAACAAAAGTCTACTTTTGTTCATGGTTTAAAGAGATAATTGTCTCATGGCTGGGAAGCCACAAGTGGAAATTGCCAAGTGCAAGCTTGTAGTCAGGAAAGATATTCTTGCTCAGCTTGCTTTCTCTTTACTCTTCAGTTCAGGACCCTAACCAATGGCACAGTACTGCACACAGTGAAGGGGGTCTTTCTGCCCTTGGTTAAGTTGGTCTATACAATCACTCACAGGCATACTATGCCTGGGGCGGTCTCTTCTGTGGTTCTAGTCTGCCAGTCTGACAACATGAACCATCACGATTGGGGTTTGTGGGAATTATGAACAATATTTTCCATGTTCCTGCCCTAGTACATGGAATTTTATATGTGACCAACAAATCATATATGTATATTATTATCAATTGTGATTCTGTGCACTATTTTGCGTCCTTAAATGATGCTCTAGCATGTGCATAGCCTTCCTTCTGTTTTACCTGCAAAGAAAACCTCTGTGGATCCTGAAGTACCTTAGGTGTTTATTCTCATGGTCAATACTCTAAGAGGATTTTAGCTAGTCAGAGTACCTAACTTATCCCTTATACACTCACCCAGCAATGTTTCTGAAATTCTGCCTCTTCTAGAATGGTCTGCTTTCAAACCTTGGTGATATCCTATGTTATCACCAGAGTAGGATTTAATTTCTCAATCTCATTTTCAAACTGACTTTACTAAAAAAAAAAAAAAAATCCCAATATTGTAATTCTGGAGCCCTTACAAAGGACCCTATCTAGAACCCCGCCTCTTTGTGGGTCATAATGGCTATGTGGTGCATTAGATAAGGTATGCTGTCTTTGGAATCATGGTGGATTCTCCACATGAGGATGGCTGTAAGCAGTTATTTCAGTGGGCAGATACTTGAACCCATATAACTAGTTTCTCTCATGTAAGTTGAGGGGTTAAATAGTAGAATATACTATATTAGAATTCAGCAAGATTAAGGGGAACACAGCATAAAACTTAAAGACTAAAGCAACCACGGTGAACATCTGCATGTGGGATGGAAGGCACACCCGCTCTACAGTCTTCACTGATAGACAGTGCTGATCGGGCTTTTAAGATTTGTCTCTTGTGTACTCTTCCTTTGCACATTGCCCCCATTGCCACGGTACTCCTCCATGCTCCACAGTCTGCTTCGCTGCTCTGCTTATCAGTCTTTTGAAAACAGTGAGTGTATTCTATGCTTTAACAGGACACATGGTCTCTGAGAAAGGCACTGAACAGATCGCAGGTCTGCCAACGCAGCTCCACCGTGAAGCATCCTGAGGGGCTCTAAAGCAGAAGAGGGATAAGTAGTTCATTGTGCCTCTCGGATGCATGTTACTTCCATCACCCTCTGATGCATGCTACTTCCATCACATACCCTCACATATGGGCCTTGGCTGGTAAACTCTATTGAGTGAGGCCCGACGTTGCATAGGATAGGAACAAAAGTCCAGTAGCAAAATATGGTTGAGTTTTTACCTTCATGTTTTCTGGAAAAGAAAAAGAAAAAAGAAAAGAAAAGGAGAGAGAATATACCATGTCCTGGAATAGATTTCTGTTATCCAAGTAACATGAATAGCTTTCATTAAGTTTTCCAAAGGACAATTATACCTTTCAGAGGGTAAAGAAATTTCATCCCAAATCTATCAGTTCCACAATAACAACAACAGAAAGGCATTTTGTAGATAACAACAGCTCTTCATGCTCTGAGCACTTTTGTTCCAGGAATAAAGGTTAAACCAACTTACTTATACACATATTGACAACTCAGGATATATACATTAAAAATCACATTTAACAAAGTTGTATATTAAAGAAGGCATTGCATTATGGAAAAAAAATACTGAGAGAGCACTCACTTGCCCTTTTGATATTCATAAGTAGTGAATGATTCTATAAACAGTGACAGAAACAAGCACTCAGGTTTATTCAAATAAGGTTATGTTGCATAACTTTATCATAACAAAATAATGTAAACAGCTTTGTGTAGAGACTTAGTTTAAGAACAAGTTAAAACAACCTGTGTATAATTGTGTATGAAAAGTTTGACCTATCAAATATACAACATGTGTATATACTCACACATATCCATGTGTAATCTGTACATAATATATTTTACAGTAAATGTGTGCTTTACATATGCAACCATTTAAATGTATAGAATAAAAGGCAAAAATACCTGTTTAAATTAATTAAAATAATTTTCTAAGAATATATGCAGTGCAAATTTTTACAAAAAACAATGTGTGGGGCATGGTGAAGCATGCCTTTAACCCCAGCACTTGGAAGACAAAAGCAGGCAAATTTCTGAGTCTGAGGCCAGCCTGGTCTACAGAGTGAGTTCCAGGACAGCCAGGGCTACACAGAGAAACCCTGTCTCGAAAAACAAACAAACAAACAAACAAACAACAACAAAAAAGCACGTATTTTCAGTCTTCCATTTATGACTTATTTTACACAATTAATGTTAGACATTTTATCTTTTATCTTCTACTTGGATTCATACTATTCTCCTGTAATAGAACACTCTGGTACAATATAAAAATCAAAGGTTAGTGTGCTATTAATGGCAATAGCTTATCTGTCTCAGTAGAGGAAGGAAAATTCAGAACGTCTGTGGAAAATATAGGATAGTTATAATGCTCCCTATCTGGGTATTTATTTATACACACCCCAAGTCATTATTGGGCACTAGCTTCTGGGAGGAGATAGCATGGTTTGGAGTAAGTAGCTTTTTATCAAATGAGGAAAATAGCCAGAGCAACTTTAAACTGAGAAGGCAGCCCTCTGTGCCTAAGCAGTCGAAAGAGGAACACATCTGGAAGATACCCCATGCAACATATTGAGTGAAATGGGCAACTGTGTCAACAGAAAACTCTCTCTCTCTCTCTCTCTCTCTCTCTCTCTCTCTCTCTCTCTCTCTCACACACACACACACACACACACACACACACACACACATACACACACACTGGTCAATAAGTAAGTTTTGTTAAACACAATTGTAATCAGAAAAAAAAACAAATCTGGAATAAAAGAGATAATTTTTTCCTTAAAAAACGGCAGTGCATTTTTAATCTTTTTGAGATTTATTTTGTTTCTGTGCATGGCTGCTTTGTCTGCATCTATGTCTGTGTACCATGTGCATGAAGTGCCCTCAGAGGCCAGAAGAGGGTGCCAGATCCCCGGAACAGGAGTTAAAAACTGTTAGTCACCAGGTGAGTACTAGGAACTAAACCTGCATCCTGACCTGGAGAACCAGACTGTCCTTTTACCCACTGAACCATCGTTCCAGACCTGGAAGTGCTTTTTAAACCGAGATATCGTTTGAGAGTACATAAATGAAAAAAGTCTAGTCACATGCAAGTTGTGTCTTTGCCCTTCTGAGAAGTGTTTTGATGGTATCTATTAAGTTAAAAATTAACATGATTCTAGTGCATGAGGCCTTCATAGAGTACCAATATGCATTCCAAAAATTTTGAAGAAACAGTTTCAGCATTACTTATAATACTAATAAAAACTATAAATCACAAAATACTGTGTAGCTGTGAATTAGATAGGTTCAGATATTTAAAATTTGTCTCATAAATACATAAAAATCAAGTCACAGAAATAATTATATATATATATATATATATATATATATATATGGAATTAAGATGTTTAAAATCTGTCTCATAAATACATAAAAATCAAGTCATATGTATATATATATATATATATATATGTATATACACATATGTATGGAATAAAGATGTTTAAATTGTTATATGGCTCCATATATACATATATGCACACAAAAATAAGGTATATATGATCGTAGCATAAAAATACTCCTTCTGGGAAAAGGAATAATTTGGAGCAAGTAGGAGCTCATGGAAGATGCCATTGTTTTATATTTAATTTGGGTAAAAGCTAGTGTGTTTGTTGCTGTTGAATTGTTTTGTCTTCTAAACTTTTAGTGGAAAGAGGCAGACCAGGCTGTGGGCATACACATATGTCCACATTATCATATACAAAAGTGTGTTCCATTCCAGGCAATACCTTCTAGACAGCTACATTGTGTTTCTGGAGACTGCACCTAATGCCCAGGAAGACTCTCTTTGCTTCCCATGCCTTTGTTGTGGGATCAACCCTCATGCTGGAGTTTGCAAGGCATATAGAGTTCTGCCCAAATGTTAAGGAGGACCCACATACAGGCCTCCTGGATAGGTAGACATCTCTTGTCTAAAATATGGAAGGGTTTTTTTTTTTTACACTTTGCTCTGTTGCTCTTAAAAAAAAAGTCAGACTCTCCCCAAATCACAGAAGTGTGTGTGTCTGTGTGTGTATACTTGATGCTGAAGGTTAATTACACTCAAGAAAGTTAGCCAGTGTCCCTTTGGGGATGTGTCTGGATAAAAATGTCCCAACTCTGGGCCATTCATCCTAAGATGCTAGGACAATTTAAGCCCTCCCAGAAGGGCGATAATAGGTATGGTAACATTTGGGGGTAGGGAAGTACAATTTCCTCTATAGTCATAAGGATATCATACAGGTGGTAGTGGAGGTGGTGGTGATGGTGGTGGTGGTGGTGGTGGTGCTGCTGCTGCTGCTGCTGCTGCTGCTGCTGCTGGTGGTGGTGGTGGTGTGTGTGTGTGTGTGTGTGTGTGTGTGTGTGTGGTGTCCATGGAGAGGACTAAACCTGTACTGAATACCATTCTTCAAATGCAACTACACTTAAATATCCATATATTAAAATATACATGCCCATTTTCCGCTCCTACATAAAGGAGTCAGGCACAGGCTGGTCTCTTTCTAGTTGATCTTAATCCCTCTCCCCTTCAGCGTGGCCAGGGGCACCCCTCTCTTTGTAATAAATAGCTCTCAGAGCAAGACATTCATTCTGTCCCCTTTGATCACCTCGGAGCTGTCAGCTTGTGCTGCTGTTTGCCTCCCAGCTCTTGTTCCTGCCTAAAAGTGGAAGTAATGCCCCCTGAAAGAAATACCCTAGGTGTCCCGCAAGGCTGCAATCTATTTCTTCTTTTGTTGCATATGCCCCCTGGGGCCCGCCCTCCCAGCTTGAACAAACTCCTCTCTTCTTCCCCCCTCTCTATATCTTCGAAATTCTAGTTCCTTCTACAGACACTCAGCTGTGCTCCTGTGACGCCCCTGGGCCAGACTGTCTGAGAAGCTACCACCCTGCCAGACAGGGGAGGCTCCTCCTCCTTCTGCTAGCCGCGGACTCCGCAGAGCTCCGCACTGCAGGCTTTTGTGGTCACGGATCCTACAGACTTCATCAGAGAAGGCTAGCATCATGTCCCTGTAACTTACCCAGCAACTGATCTCCCCTAAAATGCCCTCGTTTTCCTGCATCAACTAGAGACTTGGGATCCCTTCTCCCTCCCAGGAACTCCTTGGGCTGGCATTAGGGCCCCCAGCTTTGCAGTCAGCATTTGAGTGATGGGGAGTGGCGCTGAGATCAGGCTCAGCTGCAAGCCTTTGCTGATGCAGGGCTGGGAACACATTTGCAAGCTCTCTTCCTGGTTTATAGCGGAGATTATAAGCAATCTGTCTCCTCTCTTATCATCGCGTCAGGCCTGTTGTATAGTTTGTAAATATTGCTTAAATGAAATAATTTGCAAAGGTAAACAATTGGGAGAAAAGTATATGGACCATGAGGTTTGTCTTTAATGTGTTTACAGGACAGGAAAGGGGTCTGGGATGAGAAAATTATGGGGTAGAATGGGGAGGGGAGGGAAGAAAAGGGGAGAGTTGACGACCAGAATGCTGATGATTCTGTGATGGCGACCTAACTAATTAACTGTAATGTCGCTTAAAAGCTGCTGGCTCTCCCTGACATTGTTCGAAAGTATGCATTATTTTAAAAAGAGCTAAGATGTAGAGGGTGGTTGAGTGGCTTTAAAATGACTGAATACCACTCATTGTGCTGGATGAGAGAGAGAGAGAGAGAGAGAGAGAGAGAGAGAGAGAGAGAGAGAGAGAGAGAGAAAGAAAGAAAGAAAGAAAGAAAGAAAGAAAGAAAGAAAGAAAGAAAGAAAGAAAGAAAGAAAACCCGACAAACTGCAGTGGAAATAAATACAGCATTGCAGGCTAGTGTGTGAGGCCACAGCCGGGGAGGCCAGGGCTGTTAAGTGGAAAATTCCTGAAGAGGACATTTTTCTGTTTCCAGTGGGAAGAAAGAGAGTGTTGTTGGGAGCTGGCAGTTCTTTACAAAATACAGGAGCACCATGATGATGACCAAACGACCTAACTGAACTGGGAGAAATTAACCAAACAAATAGCTTTACCTGTTATACTGTATTCTTAGAGACTGCCGCAGGGTCCCAGGAAGAGATAGGAATCTGGGCTTTTCCTTTCTGGTCCCCTGGGTCTAGACAGAAGGGAGGAATGAAGAGGCTAAGAGAGCTGAGAGAAAGCAGAAAACTGGGGAGGGGGGGTGCCTTAGCTCCTGAAACAGCCATATACTCAGAGCCTTGGGTTCTCAATACTGAGAACCCAGTGTTTCCTGGAGGATGCTCCTTGTAGGAACACTCTTGCTGGTCCTGAGAGGACTTTCCCAGAATTGCTGCTTAGGGGAACTTCAGAGAGATGTCACTGCCATCTCTGCAAGGGTAATTTAGATTGCATCCCTGGCATGCAAAGAGAAGAGAACAGAAAGCAGGTCCTCAGCCATAAAAGGACCCCACCCACCCCGGTGAAAGTTCTTTGTACACATAGAGAGCACATCCCCTCTAAGGCATCCTGGTGCAGAGAAATCAAAGCCAATAAGAAGCCTTGGTATTAGCCAGGCTTGGTGGCACACGCCTTTAATTCCAGCACTTGGGAGGCAGAGGCAGGCGGATTTCTGGGTTCGAGGCCAGCCTGGTCTACAAAGTGAGTTCCAGGACAGCCAGAGCTATACAGAGAAACCCTGTCTCAAAAAACCAAAATAATAATAATAATAATAATAGTAATAATAATAATAATAAATAAATAAATAAATAAATAAATAAATAAATAAATAAGAAGCCTTGGTATTTTTTCTCTGCAAAGTGTTTGTCAGGAAGTCAAGGGTTTCGGGAGACAGGGGAAGCCTGCAGAGGATGCTCTTCATCAAGGATGCTCTGCATCCAAGAACTTTCATTTGCTCAAAGCACCCTTTTTTCTGTCTGACACACAACATGCTAACAAACTAATGAGAATCTGCTTTTTTCTTTAAAGGCTTTGTTGTGTCTGTAAAGGGGTGCATATGATAGCCTTTTACAGATAGGCTCATTCTAGTCTCAGAATTAAATGAATCTGATTGATATTGAAAGCAGCTTGTGGGAAATAACTTCCACTCAGTTGTAATTAAAATGACATCGAATTTGTGTGATCAAACTTTCATGACTGATAGAACACAGATAGGATACCTCACCTTATTCCAATGTCTCCAAAATTCAAGTTTCCTTGGGTGTGAAAATTCAAAATGATGACAGACTTTTACATCTGAGAAGTGTATACTCCAAACAACATTTAGTTTGACAAGAATAAGACTGAGTCTGATTGCTAATAGGCGATGGAGAAAACTATATCCGAGTAGTTAGTCATCATCGCATGTTCTTGTCTACTCTTACAAACAACACAGAGTTTAAAACCATTGAGATATGATTCATACATCACTAAATTCATCTTGTGCAATTCTGTGATTCTAAGATATTTACAGAGATGTAATATTGCTGTTCATTTAAAATGCATTACTCTCATCGTGTTTTAAAACTTTTTCTTAATTCCTTATGAGTTTTCCATTATGCACCCTAGTCCTCCACATCTCCCCATCCCCTCATTCAAGGGTGGATACCCATCACTCTTAAAACCTCCCCCAATAAACACACACACACACACACACACACACACACACACACACACACACACACAAACACAAACAACAACAACAACATCAAAACATAGAAGGCATCTCACTATGAGAGCTGTAGTGTGTCACAATGTGTCCCATAGTATATCACTCTGTCCACACATCCTCACTTGAAAATGTTCATTGCAGTGAGTCAGTGGTCTGATCTAAGATCTCTTGTTTCTGTGAGACCATCAATATTGCATCCTCATTGGGAATCCTTCCAGTTATCCTGTTGTTGCCCTGTGTCATGGAGATCCTGCAGCTTTGGAACAGCAGAACTGGCTCTTTTGTATGTCCTAAGCCTCAACCATTCACAGATGATACAGATTTTGAGGTGGTTTGAGCCTTGGTTCTTGGCCTGGGTGATAGCAGAGCTGGTTAGCTCATGGGCTCTCTCTCCCTTATCCACATTACCAGGACAAGTTCTCCAGCACTGCTCTGGCTAGGCCACCTAGGTCATATTTCCTGCCCTCATGCCTTTGGGGCTAGCTTACTTGGTTTCCCTGCTAGCAGAATCAGCTAGCTATAGCCAGTCAGGGCCCAGAATTAGATCTCCCACTCTCATGCCTGTAGGATAAGGAGGATCTCTCCTGACTACAGGGAGAAGAGAGGGCATAACCCTCAGACCCATATCACCTCACACCAGAGGAGTGGTAGGGCCAGCTCATTCACTCTCTGGACCTAGTGTCCTCTAACTTGAACCTCATTCACCAGGTCCAGCTCATGTGTGTACTGCCCAAGCAAGGTGCAGGGTCCGTTCTCTTGAATGCTGCAGCTGGGGAGGTGTAGGACTAACTCTCCAGAGGAGCTCATGACCTTGTGGGCAGCTTTCCCAAGAGAGGTGAAGGGCTGAGAGCCCACATTCTCCCATACTTATGCTCTGGAGACCTGCAACCAGGGCCAGTGCCACTGTGCTGTCTGGGCCTGGTACAGGGCCTGCTTTCCAGCAAGTGCTGCCAAGGGTGAGAGATGGGGGCAGATCATTTGTCTTTCCTGGACATCCAGGTGGTCCCCAGCAGTGGCACAGACTAGGAGCATCTCCATGTTCTCTAGTGGAAATGTGAACCACAGACATTGCCACAGACTCAGACATGGCCCTCATTGTCATCTTGAGCTGAGACCTCACCTGGTGGTCCCAGGTGTAAATTAAGAAAATATCTAAAAAAGAAAAAGAAGAAAAAAAAAGAAAGAAAGAAATCCTAAAATAGTTAAAAAGAAAGAAAGAAAGAAAGAAAAGAAAATATCTAATAAAAAAATTGGAAAAAAAAGATGTTCTTCTTCCCTGAAAGTACAAAACCTAGTGATATGGAATAAGTATTCATCAAGAGTTTTTAAAAAGTTGGGCATGATGGCGCACACCTTTAATCCCAGCACTCGGGAGGCAGAGGCAGGCAGATTTCTGAGTTCAAGGCCAGCGTGGTCTACAAAAGTGAGTTCCAGAATAGCCAGAGCTATACAAAGAAACCCTGTCTAGAAAAACCAAAAAAAAAAAAAAAGAGTTTTTAAAAATCTTAATTTTTTTGAGGATTTCATAATGAGTACTTAAATTTCATCATTTCTACTTTGCTTTTCCCATAACCAACACCCCTTTGTTCACTCTCTTTCAAAATGATGACTTCTTCTGCAACTATTACCCCAGGTTATCTTTCTCCATCCACACCCAGCTGGGACCCATATCAACCAACAATCTTGCACATCTCACAAAACCCTTAATGCTCCTAATCAGACCAGCTACCAGTGAATTAGAGTAACCTAGACTTCCAAGTCAATAGTCAGCACTGAGCATCAGAAGGACAGATCCACTCACTTCTCTCCCCTGACCTGAAGTCAACAGCAAAAAGAGGACTAAAGTGTTATGTCACAAAATGAGCTCCGAACTCAGCAGCACTGCTGAAAATGTCCTAAGATGACAGCTGGTCCTAACTCAGGCTCAATTCTCACTTAGTAAGTAGGTGGATTCTTCTAGGATATATAGAAACCTAACCTCAGAATTCGTCCAAAATCTCACAAGGCAGGTTTCTATTTGTCACAAAAGCTACTACTTCCCTTCTCTGTGACAACAGTCAACTGAGTTGACCAGGCCAACTCTTATAAGGATATCTACTTCCTAGTTAATCCAAACAGCCTTTATCAGTCTTTCTTGCTTACACATTACCTCCTTGTGCTACCTGCCCTAATAAAACTGACAAGTTCTCTACTCTCCTTGGCAACCTGGTAGTTTCTTCCACAATAAACTTTTTTCTACCTACAGAGTAATCCAGCTCAGTGGTTTTGATGTGGTTGCTAACATAGACTTCAACTCAATGTAGGCAGGCTATAATCAATCTCACACGAGACACAAAACCAAGAAAATACACCCATACGTAAGAGTTAATGTTTTACTGCTGTGAACAGACACCATGACCAGCACAACTCTTATAAGAACAACATTTAATTGGGGGACTGGCTTACACATTCAGAGATTAAGTCCATTATCATCAAGGCAGAAGCATGGCAGTGTCCATGCAGGCATGACGCAGAAGCTGAAAATTCTACACCTTCATCTGAAGGCTACTAGGAGAAGATTGACTCCCATGTGCTTAGGAGTAGGGTCTAATGCCACCCTACCCAGAGTGACACACTTCCTCCATCAAGACCATACCTACTCCAACAAGGCAAAACCTCCTAATAGTGTCACTTTCTGGGCCAAGCATTTTCTAACCATCACACATATATTATGAGATATCTTCTCTAGGTCTTTGCTTTTATTACACTTCATGATTTTATACATGTTTCTAGCCATTGGAAACTCACCTTCTCCATGTTATATCACAGTCCACAAACCCACAAGACACTATGCCATGGGACATCATATCTTATCACCCACTCCACTAAGATTCTTCTCCAGCATGTTGTACTTTCTCCTTTATCACCATGACTTTCCCAGACCCTCTGCTTTATTGCTTAGTAATCTTTTATCTCTCCTAGTAAGTACCTTAATATGCTGAAGCCAATACTTTTAAAGATCTATTTATTTTTATTTTATGTGTATGAGTGCCTTTCTTGCATGTATGCCCATGTATCACATACTTACTTGGTATCTGCGGAAGCTATAAGATCATGTAGGACTTCCTCAAACTGGAGTTACAGATGATTGTACACTGGCATTCTATTTCAGAAAGCTGAACTATTCTGCAAAAGTAGCAATTTAGCTATGGAACTATCTTTCCAACCTTATTACACTTAAAATCAAATCTTGTCATGGCACTTCTTTGTCCCCAGCTATGAAAGTATAAATAGTGGCTGAGGATACATAAAATGATATTCAGATCTCTTACCATGCCCTGTAAGATCCAGTATTATTTATCCAACAACTATGACCTTATTCCTTTTTGTGAAATGTAGTCAGCAGTTGCTCACCTCTGAGCCTTTACTTCTAGAGAGTTCTTCATTAGAGTTTTGCTTGATTAGTTTCTTAATATTCAAATACCACTTCAATGGTTGTGATTTTGTAGAGGTTTCCTGTATCTTTGTTTATCTTTAATGAGATATCACCACCATGAACTTTACAACAGCATTATCCACAGTCTCTCTCTCTCTCTCTCTCTCTCTCTCTCTCTCTCTCTATATATATATATATATATATATATATATATATATAAAATCTGTCTGATTGCTCAGCTTTAAAATTTTCTGTCTAAATTTTTCAAACATCATACTTCCTGACAACTAGACCTCTTTTTACTGTTTCCTCTGCATTTAGAAAAATACCAGGTATCCATGTATTCAGTGGATATTACTTGAAAGGAGAAATAAATAAACACAAAGACAGAAGCTAATGCACTGTATTTTACCTATATAAAATATGAATTTCGTATAGCTTTACATAGAAAGTATCAGTACCATAACTATCATTTTCTACTTCTTAGTCTCATAACAACCTGTAAAACACAATGCATTTAATAACATTTTAATTAGAACTCTCATTGCACTGACTCTAAAGACTTTTCACTGGATAAAATCATAAGCTATAAGCACAGTTCATTTTGTTTTCCTGTGTATTACAGTTTGTCTACCATATTGTTTTCAAATTTGAAGATCAGGTACTATTTTTAGACAGTAAAAGTTTTATGTGGGTATGAAGACTCTGGGTTCCTGTCAGTCAATAACATCTGAATATTTGATATATTCCCAGGAAAACAGATGGAAATTAAATGTTCAATTAAATCATTTTTCCTTTGATTTCATTTCTTGTTAAGGAGAAGGCAGTGGGGCATGAAAATAGAACACAGACATGGTGGCGTCTGCTTTGGAGGAAAGACCCCAACTTGTTTCAGAACATTTCAAACTTTGAATATATGACAGAGTTTCTTTCAAGATATTTTCAACAAGTGCTTGTCTGGCAGCACTATAATCTCTCTTACTGAAGTATGATTACTTCAAGAAATAATTCTGTGTTTAAAGACACAGTATGACAATGGCTTCAGAGTTGAAGTATTCTTTGAGTGAGTGTGCACATTACCACTGATGTAACATCACTAAGTCTCCCTAGCCTATGGCTTCATCATAATCCTGCATCTATATCCACAAAAACTGGGCGTGCATCTTTTAGATATTAGAAGCTCAAACTATATAAGAAGGCTGAAACATTCTTATGTGACATTGAAAAGTAAAAAGTCATTGGATACATATATTATAACCTTACAAATATCTCGTCTAAATCCATTGATTTAGACAAATAGTCTGTTTTTCAGCAGGAAAAAAAAAAAGATGTGATATTTTCTAAGTGAAGAAAGATGGTTACATGATACACAAGGCAATGGACATAATTATATAACTTAAAATAGAAATTCACCAAGGCTGGACGTACACAATAAAAACCTCTGCAGAATTATCCTCTGGTAAATGAGAGAGGGAGTTTCTGGCCATGTTATATCAGCAAGTAAGTTTTTACATTAATTTAACTATAACTTATTTGCAATGTGAGTATTCTCATCTATAATAGGATTTTTCCTTTAACCCTTACATCCAGCATCATCTGTTAGATGTATAGGTTAGTGCTATAATGTAAATTAAAACCTTTGGAAGAATGCATCTTACATGTATCTATGAAAAGTCCCATTCTGAAGAAATAGAGGTTTGATGTCCCCAAGACAATGGCATATATCTAACTAGATACATTCATAATTTGCTACTATATTTTGAATCTTCAATGGCTCACCAAGTCACATGTGCAAAAGGTTTGGTTGCTCATCTATGTCTCTATTTGGAGGTGCTGGGCCTTTTTTGGAGGTGGTCCAAGAGAAAAGAGCCTAAGTCACTGTGGGGAGAAAGAAATTGTGTACTAAGGATGTTATTGTTACCTTGACCTAACCTCTAGTCATCTGGGAAAGAGGCTCAGTGAGGGATTCTCTACACTCTGTTGGACTGTGAGTATACAATTGATATAGGAAGACCCATCCTTCTTTTGCCTTGGCATTGGGTCATGGACAGTATAAGCCAAGATAAGTCAAGTGAAATAAGTAAATAAGACAAGCAGGTAGCGAGCCTACATTCATTTCTTCTTGCTCTTGACTGTGGACACAAATTGTTGATACCTTGACTTCAGTGATACACTGTAACCTGAAATTGGGAGGGAAAATAAAACAAACAAACAAAAAAAACCCAAAAAAACAAAACCACCTCTCTCCCCTGTGTTACATTTAGTCAACATTTATTTTGCATAAATATAAATGAAACTGAGGTAAAATTAATATTAGAACTCTATAGTGAATGTGCACGTTGCACAGTTGTGAAGAATATCTTAGTCTATTAATGTACCAGAATACCTGACACTAAATAATTTATCAGATAAAGAGTTTTATGTAACCTATAGTTCTGGAAGCTGGGAATCCAAGGCTAGCCACAGATTGGGTAAGGCTCTCATACAACATTATACTAAAGACAAAGGAACCAAAGGAACAGGGTAGCGTGTAAGAGAGACAAAGTACTGGGAGACCCACTTTGTAGCAATCCTTTCTAAGTGTTAGCCTACTTCCTCAAGAAAGGCATTACTTCCCAGCAATGACCCTATTACTCTTTAAAGGATCAATGTCCTCTATTAGATTGGCAATTAAATGTTAACAAAATGTCAGAAGAGGCAAGCCACTTTAAACTATAACAAGCATTAATCTAAAGACAAAATAGAGCCCTAGGAAGATCTCACTTGAGTTATAAGCTGTGTCTCAATGGTAGTACCTTATACACTTTCTATTATCCTTAGAGATAAAATTATAACTTATTCTAACTTATATTTTTAGTGATTTTTGAGAAGTTGGAATTTGGTCTGGCAAGATGCTCAATGGTTAAAAGAGCTTGCTATGGAAGCCTGGTAAACAGAGGTCAATCCCCAGAGAAAACATAAAAACACTGGACAATAATGTTCTTTGACATCTACATATGAGTCATGTATCTATGAGCACCCCTTCCATACATACATGTATACACACACACACTAAAATTTTCTTTTTAGTTTATGTAACTGTGGAGCTCTGTACTGTATACCCATGATCAAAATGAGAATACTAATAATACATGTGAAGTCAAGAGAAGGTTTGGGTCTAAACCTCAAACAAATTCAAAGTTTACACACACACACACACACACACACAAATAAAATAAACAAAAAAAAAGCCCATATGGTTCTCTGAATTGTTTAGATATGCAAAGTATCTGGAAACATCTTAATCCTTAACTAGGCAAATTTTTGCCAATCCAGCAAAGTGATGATAATCAGGAAAACTATTTGGGCTCCTGTAAACCTTGTTGAGGGAGAAACTTCATAGTATAAGATTGGGTAGATTTGGCAACATGCCAGTAGAACACAAATGAAAATTTTAATAAATGGATTTAGTAAGGTCAAATCTATTAGACATTTAGAAAGAAGGAAAGAAAGAATGAAATAAAAGAAAGAAGGAAGGAAGGAAGGAAGGAAGGAAGGAAGGAAGGAAGGAAGGAAGAAAGAAAGAAAGAAAGAAAGAAAGAAAGAAAGAAAGAAAGAAAGAAAGAAAGAAAGAAAGAAGGGGAGAGAGAGTGAGAGAAAGAGAGAGAGAAAGCAAGCAATAGTCACGCTCATGACTCAGTGATTATTTCACTTTACAAAAACAAAGAGAGATGAGATGAAACTATATTAGGAAATTTTGGAGTTGAGAAATGTAGCACAGATATTAACTCACAGGAGAGCAACTGTTGACCTCCTCTGTGATTGAAAGCCATAGCCTTGGAAAAGCTTTGAGTTCTTCTAGCATCTTGGGGAATGTCCCTGCTTTCTATTTACCAACAGCCTGAGACCGGGTGCTCCCATTAGAGGGATCATGACTGCACAGAAGAGTACAGCTTGGGCACCAAACCCTGGCTGAATACTGAAACTGAAGTTAAGGTGTCCCTAACTGTCTAACCCTCAGACAACACTAAGATGCCACACAGTGGCTGGCAGCTCAGACTTGCCCTTGTGCTCACTGATTCTCACAGAATCCTCCTTCTCTTCTTCTAGGGAACCTCCTGAATGCTGTGGGAGCCCACTGGCTCATTGCAGTCCTACAGAGTTGAGGAGCAGAGAATGTTGCCTGAGGTTAACAATATGTCTTCAAACAAGGGAGACTGACAGTCTAAGAGACAGACAGATCTTCCCTTGCTTCGTGTTTGGGGCAGACACTCCTTGCAAAGCTTCTATGGAATATTAAGTTGTTTTTTATGCTCCAATAGTGTTGTCACCAGCATTGTAATACTAGCTCTTCCCTATTCTCCTTTTGTCTCATATTCTGATTCTGCTTCTGCTTCCTGAGACTCAAATGGACTCCCTACATTCAGGCCTGATCCCTGACTGTCTTAAAAGAAACCCAAACCAGAAGACACAGTCCTACTACTGTGGCAGACCTCAGCAATTTATAAAAGTGGCAGATTAAGAAATGGGATGCAATAGTTGGCCTCTAGTTGGTGATCAATTGCCTTCTTTTCTACTGGCATCGTTTCTTTAAAAAGTAAAAAGATATTTGAAACTTTCACAAAAGCTATTTGATTGCTTTTTTGCCACACTTTTGCATCTTGATTTATGCTTATTTTCATGCTACACAGTAGAGCAACCACAATATGGGTTGTGGGTAGCTCATTCTCACCATGCACATAAAAAGGCACTGAGTTCATTAAGTGTTCAATTATATAGGAAATGGTAATTTAAAGAAATCTTAACTGGAGCATATACACGCTGCAACTATTCAGTGGCACCTCTTGGAGGATAAAGGCAGGTTAGAAACAACATATAATTGATAAATGGGCCCTCATGAAATTACAAAGCTTCGGTAAGGCAAAAGACACTGTCAATAAGATAAAAAAGCCACCAACAGATTGGGAAAGGATTTTTATCAATCAGGATTCTGATAGGAGACTAATAACCAATATATACAAAGAGATCAAGAAACTGGACTCCAAAAAAATCAAATAACCCCATTAAAAAATGGGGTACAGTGCTAAACAAAGAATTCTCAACTGAGGAATGCCGAAAGGCAGAGAAGCACCTGAAAAAATGTTTAAAATCCTTAATCATCAGGGAAATGCAAATCAAAACAACCTTGAGATTCCACCTCATTCTAGTCAGAATGGCTAAGATCAAAAACTCAGATGACAGCAGATGCTGGTGAGGATGAGGAGAAAGAGGAACACTCCTCCATTGCTGGTGGGATTGCAAGCTGGTACAAACACTCTGGAAATCAGTCTGGAGGTTCCTCAGACAATTGGACATAGTACTACTGAAAGATCCAGCAATAACTCTACTGGGCATATATATACCCAGAATATGTTCCAACTGGAAAAAAGAACACCTGCTCCACTATGTTTATAGCAGTCTTATTTATAATAGCTGGATGCTGGAAAGAACCCAGATGTCCCTCAACAGAGGAATGGATACAGAAAATGTGGTACATTTACACAATGGAGTACTATTCTGCTATTAAAAAAAAAGAATTTATGAAATTCTTGGGCAAATGGATGTATCTGGAGGATATAATCCTTAGTGAGGTAACCCAATCACAAAAAGAAGTCATTGGATATGCGCTACTTTCATGGGTATTTTGTTTTCTATTCTAAGGAGGAATGAAGTATCCACACATTGGTCTTCCTTCTTGATTTTCTTGTGTTTTGCAAATTGTATCTTGAGTATTCTAAGATTCTGTGCTAATATCCACTTATCAGTGAGTGCACATCTAGTGACTTCTTTTGTGATAGGGTTACCTCACTAAAGATGATATCCTCCAGATACATCCATTTGCCCAAAAATTTCAAAAATTCATTGTTTTTAATAGCAGAGTAGTACTCCATTGCATGAAAATGGATACATTTCCCATATCCATTGCTCTGTTGAGGGACATCTGGGTTCTTTCTAAAGTCTGACTATTATAAATAAGGCTGCTATGAACATAGTAGACCATGTGTCCTTATTACCAGTTGGAACATCTTCTGGGTATATGTCAAGGAGAGATATTGCTGGATACTCCGGTAGTACTATGTCCAATTATCTGAGGAGCCACTAGGAAGACTTCCACCAGCAATGGAGGAGTGTTCCTCTTTCTCCACATCCTTGCCAGCATCTGCGGTCACCTGAATTTTTGATCTTAGCCATTCTGACTGGTGTGAGGTGGAATCTCAGGGTTATTTTGATTTGCATTTCCCTGATGTTTAAGTATGTTGAACATTTTTTCAGGTGTTTCTCAGCCATTCGGTATTCCTCAGTTGAGAATTCTTTGTTTAGAGCTGTACCCCATTTTAATGGGGTTATTTGAATTTCTGGAGTCCAGTTTCTTGAGCTCTTTGTATATACTGGATATTAGTCCCCTATCAGATTTAGGATTGGTAAAAATACTTTCCCAATCTGTTAGTGACCTTATTGTCTTATTGACAGTGTCTTTTGCCTTACAGAAGCTTTGCAATTTTATGAGGTCCCATTTGTCAGTTCTTTTTTTTTTTTATCAATTAGTTTTCATTAGATATTTTCTTAATTTACATTTCAAATGTTATCCTGAAAGTTCCCCCCCCCCGCCCTGTTCCCCTGCCCACCCACTCCTACTTCTTGGTCCTAGTCGGTCAGGTCATCATTGGGTGGAGAGGCCCCTTGGTATTGTAATCTTAATATACCCCATTTGTCAATTCTTGATCTTGCAGCACAAGCCATTGCTGTTCTGTTTAGGAATTTTCCCACGTGCCTATATCTTTGAGGCTTTTCCCCATTTTCTCCTCTATAAATTTCAGTTTCTCTGGTTTTACGTGGAGGTCTTTGATCCACTTAGACTTGAGCTTTGTACAGTAGATAAGTATGGATCAATTAGAATTCTTCTACATGATAATTGCCAGTTGTGCCAGCACCATTTGTTGAAACTGCTGTCTTTTTTCCCCTGGATGGTTTTAGCTCCTTTCTCAAAGATCAAGTGACCATACGTGTATGGATTCATTTCTGGGTCTTCAATTCTATTCCATTGACTTACTTGTCTGTCACTGTACCAGTACCATGCAGTTTTTATCACAATTGCTCTGTAGTACAGCTTACGGTCAGGCATGGTGATTCCTCCAGAGTTTCTTTTATTGTTTTAAATAGTCTTTGCTATCCTAGATTTTTGTTATTCCTGATGAATTTGCAAATAGCCCTTTCTAACTCAGTGAAGAATTGAGTTGGAATTTTGATGGGGATTGCATTGAATCTGTAGATTGCTTTTGGCAGGATAGCCATTTTGACTATATTAATCCTGCCAATCCATGAGCATGGGAGATCTTTCCATCATCTGAGTTCTTTTTCAGTTTCTTTCTTCAGAGACTTAAAGTTCTTGTCATACAGATCTTTCACTTCCTTAGTTAGAGTCATACCAAGGTATTTTACATTATTTGTGACTTTTGTGAAGGGTGTTATTTCCCTAATTTCTTTCTCAGCCCATTTAACCTTTGCGTAGGGAAAGACCATTGATTTGTTGGAGTTAATTTTATATCCAGCTACTGCACTGAAGCTGTTTATCTAGGAGATCTCTGGTGGAATTTTTGCAGTCACTTATATATACTATGATATCATCTGCAAATAGTGATATTTTGAATTCTTCCTTTCAAATTTCTATCCCCTTGATCTCCTTTTTTTGTCAAATGGCTCTGCCTAGGACTTCAAGTACTATATTCAATAGGTAGGGACAAAGTGGGCAGCCTTGTCTAGTCCCTGATTTTAGTGGGATTGCTTCCAGATTCTCTCCATTTAGTTTGATGTTGGCTACTGGTTTGCTGTAGATTGCTTTTATTGTGTTTAGGTATGGGCCTTGAATTCCTGATCTTTCCAAGACTTTTATCATGAAGGAGTGTTGGATTTTGTTGAATGCTTTCTCAGCATCTAACAAGATGATCATGTTGTTTTTGTCTTTCAGTTTGTTTATATAGTGGATTATATTGATGGATTTCTGTATATTAAACCATCCCGGCATCCCTGGGATGAAGCCTATTTGGTCATGATGGATGATTGTTTTGTTGTGTTCTTGGATTCAGTTTGCAAGGATTTTATTGAGTATTTTTGCATCGATATTCATAAGGGAAATTGGTCTGAAGTTCTCTTTCTTTTTTGGGTCTTTGTGTGGTCTAGGTATCAAAGTAATTATGGCTTCATAGAATGAATTGGGTAGAATACCTTCTGCTTCTATTTTGTGGAATAGTTTGAGAAGAGTTGGAATTAGGTCTACTTTTAAGGTCTGATAGAACTTTGCACTAAACCTTTCTGGTCCTGGGCTTTTTGTGGTTGAGAGACTATTGATGACTGCTTCTATTTCTTTAGGGGAAATGGGATTGTTTATATTGTTAATCTGCTCCTGGTTTAACTTTGGTACCTGCTATCTGTCTAGGAAGTTGTCCATTTCATCCAGGTTTTCTAGTTTTGTTTTGTATAGCCTTTTGAAATAGGATCTGATGATGTTTTGGATTTCCTCTGGATCTGTTGTTATGTCTCCTTTTTCATTTCTGATTTTGTTAATTATGATACTGTCCCTGTGTCCTCTAGTTAGTCTGGCTAAGGGTTTATCTATTTTGTTGATTTTCTCAGAGAACCAGCTCCTGGTTTGGTTGATTCTTTGAAAAGTTCTTTTATTTCTACTTGGTTAATTTCAGGCCTGAGTTTGATTATTTCCTGCCATCTATTCCTCTTGGGTGAATTTGCTTCCTTTAGTTCTAGAGCTTTTAGGTGTGTTGTCAAGCTGCTAATGTATGCTCTTTCTAGTTTCTTTTTGGAGTCACCCAGGGCTATGAGTTTTCCTCTTAGGATTGCCTTCATTGTGTCCAATAATTTGGATATGTTGTGGCTTCATTTTCATTAAACTCTAAAAATTTTTTAATTTCTTTCTGTATTTCATCCATGACCACAGAATCATTGAGGAGAGTGTTGTTCAGTTTCCACTTGAAGGTTGGCTTTCTATTATTTATGATGTTATTGAAGATCAGCCTTAGTCTGTGGTGGTCAGATAGGATGTATGGGATAATTTCATTATTTTTACATCTGTGGAGGCCTGTTTTGTGACCAATTATATGGTCAGTTTTGGAAGAGGTACCATGAGGTGCTGAGAAGAAAGTATATCCTTTTGTTTTAGGATAAAGTATTCTTTAGATATCTATTAAATCCATTTGTTTCCTAACTTTTGTTAATGTCCATGTGTCTCTGTTTAGTTTCTGTTTCCAGGATCTTTCCATTGGTGAGAGTGGGGTGTTGAAGTCTCCCACTATTATTGTGTGAGGTGCAATTTATGCTTTGAGCTTTACTACAGTTTCTTTAATGAATGTGGCTGCCCTTGTATTCAGAGCATAGATATTCAGAATTGAGAGTTCATCTTGGTTGATATTACCTTTGATGAATATGAAGTCCCCCTCCTTGTCTTTTTTGATAACTTTTTGTTGGAAGTCAATTTTATCTGATATTAGAATGGCTACTCCAGCTTGTTTCTTTGGATCATTTGCTTGGAAAACTGTTTTCCAGTCTTTCACTCTGAGGTAGTATCTGTCTTTTTACCTGAGGTGGGTTTCCTGTAAGCAGCAAAATGTTGGCTCCTGTTTGTGTATCCAGTCTATTAGTCTATGTCTTTTTATTGGGGAATTGAGTCCATTGATGTTAAGAAAAATTAAAGAAAAGTAATTGTTGGTTCCTGTTATTTCTGTTGTTAACGTTGGGATTCTGTTCTTGGGGCTGTCTTCTTTTAGGTTTGTTGAAGGATTACTTTCTTGCTTTTTCTTGGGTGCAGTTTCTGTCCTTGTGTTGGTGTTTTCTCTTTATTATCCTTTGAAGATCTGGATTCATGGAAAGATATTGTGTGAATTTGGTTTTATCATGGAATTCTTTGATTTCTCCATCTATGGTAATTGAGAGTTTTGCATGGGCATAGTAGCCTGGGCTGGCATTTGTGTTCTCTTAGGGTCTGCATAACATCTGTCCAGGATCTTCTGGCTTTCATAGTCTCGGGTGAGAAGTTTGGGCTAATTCTAATAGGCCTGCCTTTATATGTTACTTGACCTTTTTCCCTTACTGCTTTTATATTCTATCTTTACTTAGTGCATTTGTTGTTCTGATTATTATATGTCTGGAGGAATTTCTTTTCTGGTCCAGTCGGTTTGGAGTTCTGTAGGCTTCTTGTATGTTCTTGGGCATCTCTTTCTTTAGGTTTGGGAAGTTTTCTTCTATAATTTTTTTGCAGATATTTGCTGGCCCTTTAAGTTGAAAATCTTCATTCTCATCTACTCCTATTATCCATAGGTTTGGTCTTCTCATCCTGTCCTGGATTTCCTGATGTTTTGAGTTAACATCTTTTTGCCTTTTGCATTTTCTTTGATTGTTGTGCCCATGTTCTCTATGGAATCTTCTGCACCTGAGATTCTCTCTTCCATCTCTTTCATTCTGTTGCTGATGCTCACATCTATGTTTCCTGATTTCTTTCCTAGGGTTTCTATCTCCAGAGTTGTCTCTCTTTGAGATTTCTTTATTGTTTCTACCTCCCTTCTTAGGTCTTGGATGTTTGTTTTTCAATTCTATCACTTGTTTGCTTGTGTTTTCCTGTAATTCTTTAAGGACTTCTACCTCTTTGGCAGTGTTCTCCTGTATTTCTTTAAGTGAGTTATTAATGCCCTTCTTAAAGTCCTCTATCAGCATCATGAGATATGATTATAAACCCAAGTCTTGCTTTTCAGGTCTGTTGGGGTTTCCAGGACTGGCTGAGGTGGGAGTGCTGGGTTCTGATGAAGGTGAGTAGTCTTGGTTTCTATTATTAAGATTCTTACGTTTGCCTTTCCCAACCTGGTAATCTCTGGAGTTAGTTTTATAGTTGTCTCTGGTTAGAGCTTGTTCCTCCTGTGATTCTGTTAGCCTCTGTCAGCAGTCCTGGGAGTCCAGTTCCCTCCTGACTCTCAGTGGTCAGAGTATTCTCTGCAGGCAATCTCTCCTCTTTCAGGAAATGTGCACAGAGGTCTGGTGTTCAGACCTGCCTCCTGGCTGAAGATGAAGGCCCGAAACAGGGTCTGTCCCAGAAGGTGTGTTGCTTCTGTAGTCTACTCACTCACCCTTTGTAGTCCTGGAACTGACCTGAGCAGACTGGTCTCTGAGGGACCTGGGACCCAACATGGATCCCTCACCTGCTCCTGCAGACAGCTTGTTTTTGTTTTAATTAATTAATTAATTAATTAATCACACTCCATATTTTGTTCTTCTCGCACAACTACCTTTTGACTGTTCCACATCCCTTACCTCCACCCCAGCCCCTGTCTCCATGTGGGTGTCACCATCCCTGACTCCACCTGACCTATAAACCTTTTCATTCTTTTTGCTGGTCCCTTGGGGTCTCCAGTCTCTTAAGGGTTAGGCGCATCATCTCTGAATGAACATAGACCTGGAAGTCCTCTTCTGTATGTGTGTTGGGGGCCTCATATGAGCTTGTGTATGCTGCCAGTTTGGTGGTCCAGTGTCTGAGAGATCTCTGGGGTCCATATTAATTAAGACTGCTGGTCCTCCTACAGAATCACCCCTCTCCTCAGCTTCTTTCATCCTTCCCTGATTCAACAACAGGGTTCAGCTGGTTCTGTCCATTGGTTGGGTACAAATATCTGCATCTGACTTTTTCAGCTGTTTGTTGGGTCTTCCGGAGTACAGTCATGCTTGGTCCCTTTTTGTGAGCACTCCATAGCCTCAGTGATAGTGTCAGGCCTTGGGACCTCCCCTTGAGCTGGATCCCACTTTGGGCCTGTTGCTGGACCTTCTTTCTCTCAGGCTCCTCTCCATTTCCATCCCTGTAATTCTTTCAAACAGGAACAATTATGGGTCAGAGTTGTGACTGTGGTATGACAACCCCAACCCTCACTTGATGTCCTATCTTCCTGCTGGAGGTGGGCTCTATAAGTTCCCTCTCAGTACTGTCAGGCATTGCATCTAAGGTCCTGACACCCTTTGAGTCCTGAGAGTCTCTCACCTCCCAGGTCTCTGGTGCATTCTGGAGGGTCCTCCCAGCTCCCTAACTCCGGAGGCTGACTGTTTTCATTCTTTCTGCTGGTCCTCAGGGCTTCAGTCCTTTTCCCTCACCCATACCAGACCAGTCCCCGCCCCCCAACTCCAGCTTTCCTCCCCTTCCACTTTCTCTCCCAGGTCCCTCCCTAACTCCCCACTTGTGATGGCTTTCTTTTCTCTCCTGAGAGGAACTGAGGTGTAGGGTTAGTCTAAAATAATATATAAAAAAAACAATTATAGAAAAATAAGCATTCTTCTCAGAAAACAGCAATCTTAATTCTAAATTGTAATTGTATCCTTATTCCTGCAAATAATTAATAGCATTAGTTATGTGTTGTATCTTTGGGTTAATCGCAATTTCCAAATAAAAGTAAAGTATTTACCTGTCTGTGTATAATGAAGGAATTTCGAGTGTTTGGGAGTCACAGAAGACAACTGCCAAATGCATGTAATAGCTCTCTTGGAATGTGTGTGTGTGTGTGTGTGTGTGTGTGTGTGTGTGTGTGTGTTTGTGTACATGTGATAAGGTCAAAAAAACAGAATTCATGAGCAAATATTTTCCCTTTCTAAATAATCTGAACAGAAATTCTTATGCCCTTTGGCTGCTCATCTTTTTGATAAACATTTTTTTTTTAAAAAAGAATCAGTGTTATCTTATAGTATCAAATGCCCAAAATATCTTAATTCAAATGTAAACAAATGACTACTTTGAGATACTAGCTCAGAATTCTACCTGTATTAATTTTATTTGGATATATATTTTCTAAAGAAGATGACATCACTCAGTTTATAACCCCTGGAAAGCAGTAGAAATCTCTATCGAGTAAGTCCATCCCATCATATCCTATCACCCTGCACCCCTAGAACCCTTCTAAAGACCATCACTGTTTCTCTTACCACGTACATTCAATCTGCCCGTGATGTTGTTACACAGAACCATTTATTTATTGTGGAAAAATACTAAGAGAGGCTGCTGTTATTCATGTCTGGATAAAAACAATATTTAGGGAGGAAACTTTAGAGATGATTTTCTATTCCCCTCCATTCCCTTCTCTTCCCTTTCCCTCCCTTCCAGTCTCTTTCTCTCCTCTCTTCTTTGTTTTTCTTATTTTTTACAATAAAATCAAATTTCCCTTATCCTGTTTTTTGGGGGGAAGATGCGAAATCAGTTCTGCCAGAGCTTCATGGGCCTGTGATCCTCACTGTTGGCTTCCATGGAGTTCTGGTACAGCCTGAAACCTTCCCATGGAGAAACTACACCAAGAATCAAGAGGACATCAAAACCTCAAACAAGCTACACCCCTGTGGATTTAGGGAGAAACAAGATACTCCAACATTCCTTCTTTGGTTTCCTTGGCAACATCAGCAACAGCTCTATAATACTATGGTTCTGTTTTTTTAACCCTTCAGGATGTCAAGTGAAAGAAAACTTCCCGGAGGAAATATTGCAACCTACTAGGTGGGCTGGCATACATTAAAATGAGTGACACGCAGCCTTCTGACCTTTCTTTCCCACATTCAAGGAAGGGGGTTGGGAATGACCTCAGGGGCAAAGAAACAATGTTGGGAATTCCACCTTGACAGCAAAGAGGAGTCCTTCAAAGGAGGTTCACTCTAGCACTTTACAGAGATGAATTATAACATTGAATAATAACAAACATCTTAAGGAAGTACCACATTAAATTACTCTCAGCAGAATTCTTCAAATAGATTTAGTAAAGGATAAAATTCCAACCTCAGCTTGCATATAATCACAAGACTGAAAGTAGCGGAAACCAGTTAACTGCCCTTACATCATGTGTATCCAAATTGAAGAAGGGGTTAAGAATAATTTACTGGACAGTTTATCCAACTTCTACTGTAAACAGATTCATTTAAACAATTTCTGTCTTCAAGCCATTGAGAAAAGTATGCATGAGGCATTGGTTAGGGTCCTAGTCAAGTCATAAATAGAACAGCATGTTCAACTCTAAAACAAGAGGGGAAAGGCGGGACAATATAACCTAGAGGAAAGAAGTCATAAGCTTAAGGCAGTCGCATCCATCTACAAACAAGAAACCATGGACAAACCACAGCAGTCACAAGAGAGCAGCACCTATTTAATGGTGTGTAATACTGTCATTCTTTTGACTCCTTTATTTCTTCCTTACTACTACTCACATACCTGAGTACCTCATCTTGCAGAACTTATCATCACTCCATTCAAGATCCACCAGATTACTGACACAGTGCTGTTGTTGTAGGACTTGTTAGCTGTTTGCATTCTTGGATAACAAAGGTTTTTTTCTTATTCTAACACAATAGTTCATAGGTACAAACATTCCTTTCTGTGCATAGAAGGCTCTGGTGTTCTTCTAACTCATGACAGTCCAGGAAAGGACCAAGAGCCTTGGCTATTTAGCAACTCATGAAGATGTCTGCATCACAGATAGATGTAACATGGTAACAGAAGCACGTGATACAAGATGGACTGATCTCAGCAGTGACCTCAGGGTTACAATGAGTGAGTGTTAGGTCATTGAGAGAGAGGAGATACAGATCAGAAACATCAAACTTACAGGTAAAAAACCAAGAGTAAACAGTAACTGTAACAACAAATAAAAGAGAAGGAGAATAAAAAAATGCAAGCTAAGCATAAAGGCTGTGGACAAACCAGAGGAAACCTGAGGCAGGAGAACATGTGAACTATAATAAAACGAAGAGGAACCAGGGTCCTCTGGACCATTTCAGGTCTTGGTTCTTATTGGTTGTATAGTTCTCCGACTAACAGAGCCTCCTACCCAAAAGGAAGAGGCAAGCATTGATGTCTCATTATGTAAAATGTAGTAAAGATAATAAAAATTAACTTGTCTCAATCAAATGCAACTCTTTTGTCCTGGCCACCCACCATTTTTACTTTGTCCCCAGTTTGTGTCAAACCCCGCATCACTAACAGCTACTAAAATGTCTGCAAACATTTCAGTTCAGAGGTCTCTGATACCAGGACTACAACTCTGTCTCACATGTTTTCCCTCTAATTCTGATTTCTGTACCTTTTATACTGTGTTGGACTGCCACATACTCTATGAATATACTTCTGTAAGTCCCTGAAGCGGAAAAGCTTTTGCTATACTGCTATTGTAGGTTGGTCTAATGTTGTTTTATTCAAAGGCTAAATTCTGTACTCCAATACCTGGTTGCTCCAAGATGAACAAATCCTCACATATACCAGCTTTTGCTATCTGAACCTTGTGTCCTTCCCCCAAGTTATCCATGATTGATTAGTAAGGATATCTACAGCCTGTAGCTGGGCAGAAGAGAGGTAGGTGGGGCTTCTGTTATCAGGCTAGGGGTCTGAGTCAGGGACCATGAGGAGAGAATGAAGAGAGAGGAGGAAGAAGGAAGAAGTGGCCATGAAGGTAGTCCTGTTGGAGTAAGAGCAGCAGAGTTGGAACACGGCAAGTGATATCTCAGGGTTATTGACAGAGAAATAGACTAGCACAGAGGGTTGGTATCTGTCCAGCTCTGGCGCTTTAGGGCTTATTATAAATAGAAAGTTTTAGTTCTTTTATTGCGGAACTAAATGATCTAATGTAGAGTAGAAATCCCCAAATACTATTTACCACAGCAAACTGCTTCCTTCTTTGCTTGAGATAAAATTCATGGGGAATTTCATATGCCAACCAGGCCACGAGGAAAAAGGTGAATAATTCCTGGCTCCCATATCACTGTAGCTTTTAGGTATGATAGCTTCTTGTCGTTGTTTTAGGGGATTTTTGGGGGGTGGGGAGTTCCTCTTCCTTTCATGCATTAGTTGACAAGACCCATTATCCCTGAATTGGTAAATGGATGCAGCAAAGGTTTAATCTTCCTTCCTTCCTTCCTTCCTTCCTTCCTTCCTTCCTTCCTTCCTCCCTCCCTCCCTTCCTCCCTCCCTCTCTTTTTTCTTTCTTTCTTTCTTTCTTTCTTTCTTTCTTTCTTTCTTTCTTTCTTTCTTTCTTTCTTTCTTTCATCTAGGTAAGAGATTAGACACTAATATGTGCAAGGACATTCATTGATTACATGTTATCTAAAAGCTGGGTAAAGTCACACCAGTTGGAAGACTGATACAGAAGAATTATGATTTGGGTGGAATTCTGGCTTACAAAGAAAGAACAACAACAACAAATTGAAAACTGATTGCTTGCCAGGCAGTGGTGGCACACACTTTTAATCCCAGCACTTGGGAGGCAGAGGCAGGCAGATTTCTGAGTTCGAGTCCAGCCTGGTCTCCAGGACACCCAGTCCAGTCCAGGACACCCAGGGCTACACAAAGAAACCCTGTCTTGAAAAAAACTAAACTAAACTAAACTAAACTAAACTAAACTAAACTAAAACAAACACACAAACAAAAAACAAAGAACCGTGACTGCTTTAAAGTCAGATAATCCTGGGTTTGTTGCCAAGCCCTGTTAAATTTCTAGCTATGTATGATCTTCAGTAAATTATTTAGTCTTTGTCATCTTAGGTTGTTTTATCAGCTAAAAAATAGGCAATGATAAAAAATATGAAAAAGAAGATAATGAAGTTTTATATGTAATGAAAGATAATAAAAATTTAGTTCTTAGAATATTAAATGTCTAACCTCAGCAATTAATATTAATAAAATTATGAGAAAATTTCTTTTCAGATTTGGTTCTGAACATTCTACAATACATAAAATACAAGTGCTCATTCCTTTTTGGTTACATGAATGTATGCTTATTTCATGTTTCTTATAATAAGTCAATAAACAAGTTTCTGGGTATAAATACCAAAAGCAAAGGTTAAAAGTGAAAATTATACCTACCTATACACACACACACACACACACACACACACATACACATAAGACATGAGTTTCTTTGCACTGGACTGTCCAGGAATTCACTCTCTATATAGACCAGACTAGCCTTGAACTTCCAGAGATCTGACAGCATCTGCCTCTAGAGGGCTGGGATTACACATGCCACCACCATGAGGCACAAAATGATGCTTTTTACAAACAGGTGTGATTAAGAATTTTAAGTCCACTGGCAGAATAGACTTAAAAGGTTGTTTTTTTTGTTTGTTTTTTGTTTTTTGGGTTTTTTTTTTTTTTTTTTGTTTTTAAAGAACAATACTGGGAACAATATGTATAAAATCCATAAAACTGAAAAAATAATAGATCTTAGCAGGCATTTGTAATATCTGGTCATTTAGAATTCTCAGTGACCAATAGACATCTTGAAATTGTAACCAGGATTTGTAAGTGAGAAAGAAGGCATGGTTCTAGTCGGATTTTCAAAAGGATTCATGACTTAGGGAGATTAACACATGCTTTTTTGTACTAAGGCAAAGAAATCAATTAAAATTCACAGAAAATAAAATAATACAACATTTGCTTGGTAAAGATGTCGTGTGGAATATTTAATGTGTTTTGTACACAAAAGAAAGCACACAAAGCTGCTAAGTAGGAGTCACAGGGAGGTGTGGTCTCTGGGAGGTGTGGTCTCTGGGAGGTGTGGTCTCTGGGAGGTGTGGTATCTGGGAGGTGTGGTCTCTGGGAGGTGTGGTCTCTGGGAGGTGTGGTCTCTGGGAGGTGTGGTCTATGGGAGGTGTGGTCTCTGGGAGGTGTGGTATCTGGGAGGTGTGGTCTCTGGGAGGTGTGGTCTCTGGGAGGTGTGGTCTCTGGGAGGTGTGGTCTCTGGGATGGGAAACATCTGCCCTTTGCCTCCATTGTGGGAGACAGGAATCATTAAACCCTACACCATTTTCAGAACTTACCAAAATGGTGGGGTTCACTGGAAGCAGAGAAAAATGATTTAAAAAACAAAACAAAACAAAAATGAACTTAAAAGTAGAGGCTGAAAAAGTTATACAGTATAATAATTTTAAAAATCTAGCCGGGCATGGTGGCGCACGCCTTTAATCCCAGCACTCGGGAGGCAGAGGCAGGTGGATTTCTGAGTTCGAGGCCAGCCTGGTCTACAAAGTGAGTGCCAGGACAGCCAGGGCTATACAGAGAAACCCTGTCTCAAAAAACAAAAAACAAAAACAAAAAACAAAAAACAAAAAAACAAAAACAAAAAATCTAGTAAAATGCTCTGTTGGAATTTAACAAAAACATTCTTTCATAAAATATATCTATAGCACATATCTTCAAAATGTTAGTTTAATTCTTTTACATGTTGGCAAGGGGTAAGTCTTGATAGAAGAGACCTGTGAAAATATGTAGCTACTCAAAAAGCTGACAGAAATTCATCATACCTTCCCATTAGTCACTATTCACTGAAGCAATTAAGGAAAAAAAGACTTCCATGGGAACTAAACTGTATAAACCCCTTAAATCCTTTAGAATATTGGTCTGTCAAAGCCACTGTGGACATGCACAATATTAGGGCCATTGATTTATGCTGTGTATTTTCTAAAGAACAAATTTATCTTACTTAGGAATCAATTGAGAGAAAATAGAACCTTGCAATTTATCTCAATATGTAACAATCATATGTTAGCCTTCTGTCTGTGATAACATAATATTTCTTTTTAGCATTTCAGCTATTTTTTGCCTCTTGGACTTTCTCACTTAAAGTCCAAATTCAATATCAGTTTATTCAATATGTAGCCTGAAAAGGAAAAAGACTCAATTAAATTTCACAAATTCTCCCATTATTTTTATCTTTTTTGATGTAGTCATTAAACTGCTTTGTGTTACATAGAGTGACAGTCAATTATGACTCTGATCTACAGGAGGAGGAAGATAAATATGGTTTATATAAATTAAGAGTGTCTGTTTATAGCATAAAAGGATTGTTTCCTATTAGAAAGCAGTTTTAAGTAATAGGAAACTGCATAACCTTCATTTTTTTTTATTGCAAAAGATAATGTCAATAAAATGGAATATAAAAATCTAAAACTCCAGGGACTTTTTGGCTAATATAATATCCTTAAATAAATAATGACATTCTTTGGGAAAGTACCATAAGAACACAAGTTGGCAACAATTCCACTTATCACACAAGGGGTTAGAGCTTCAACTGAAGAGTCAGGACTGAGCTCAGGAGGGAGACAGTTTTCAGGGCCAAGTGTGACATGAGATTTAGAACCCATTGTTCAACTGTTACTGACATTAGCATTAAACTAAACCTTGTGGAGGCCCCTGTGTAGCTTCACAGCTTGGGGATCTATGAAACAACCCCTGCAGGGGGCTTTAGAAGCCTTGGTAGTACTCTCTAGAATCAGAAGTCAAAGTTCCCTGAGTGGTGAATTGGCTGGCAATGGAAAATTTTAAACTCCATTACAAGAGAATAGCATGGATAAAATATCAAATAGACATGTTCATGTTTTCAGAAGAATGAATTGAGACTCACATAGGACGAGGGAAGAGAAGGAAGCCACACTGCCACATTAGGACTTTTCCAGTGTCTTTGCCCATGATCCCTGATATTTCCCCTTATTGTTCTCAGTAAGATGCTTCACTTTATTTGAGATAGCAGCTTGGCCCAAAGGGTAGTACTTATTAATAGGGGATGCTAGAGAAGCAAGCCTTAAAAAGATTTTGACCACAAGATGACAGAAAACATATTCTATGCCTGGCATTGCCTTGGTGAAACTTTTAGAGAAATCTGACACCAGATAAAGATTCATGGAAAATTTAAAATTATCAAATTGGAAAGAAAGCAGAGGGCATGCTCAAGACAGTGACTGAGCTTTAGCAGGAATTAATACAAGCAGTACATCTTGTGAAAGTTCAATAAAACTTCTTTCATTTTAAATTACTAATTCACAGCCACATAAATGTGGATAAGATGACTTACAAATGTTCAGTCAGGACAGTTACTGACTGGAGAACTAAGGCTGAGAGACGAAACATTTCAGATATAAATTCCTGGCATATCACATATACAATTATAAAAAGAATATACCTAAAAGTGAATCAAGATGATTTCAAAGAGCCTCTAACCATTTTTAAAATTTAAGACGTATGTTCCCTTTCAGTCAAATAACCTACGTTTGCTATACAGAACTCTATGAAATAAATATGATTGGCAATGACACACAAAATTACATTAAGAAGCCTTTGTGCTTGCTGCCTTTTATGCTTTTCAATACTTCTGAGACGGTGCTTCTGCAACCAAGGAACTTGATGATGGATTCTTATTGAGCAATGTCTCATGTCTATTCCCTAACTTAAGACTAAGAAAATTAGACCATAACAAATCTAAAACGACTTCAGTGAGGGCTTTACATTTTTGATAGAACAATAATTCTTAAACCTGGTATTGACCAACCAGAAACATGTATTGGCCAATCAGGGCCATCCAGTAAGAGATCCTTGACTCTGTTGGTTTGTAAACGTAACTTGCTGTCCCAAGGTTAGCAACAAGTTGATATTCTCAGCCAAGGAAAAGAGAGTAAAAGACTGCTGGCTGATTCTGGTCTTATCTAAAGAAAGGTCTCCAGAAGCTATAGTCAACAGACACCACTGGGTTGCATTGATCATCTCTATATGCAAATAATTTGAAGAAATGCGTGTATTTCAGTTTCTTTATTTCCCCTCTCAACTAGGCTTGTTGCTGCCACCATAAGAATAAATTTTAAATTAGAATTCAAATAAGAAATGGAAGAGAAAAAGTTCCTGGGTAGGAAACCATAAGATTAGTGACTTGTTTGTACATTTTCAAGGCAAAACTGAAAGTCAGCAGAGTAAATATTAAGTCCTATAGATTCATGTTTGGCATACATGGGATGTTAGCTCCGAAGTTCTTGGTCATCTCACCCCTACTACCAGGCCAGTTTGGGCTCATATGGCCTTTCTTTTATGTGATTCCCTGTACTACCTCCCACCATTCCTCAGCAGACATTCCACATTCCAAGCTTCTCCAACATTGTGTCTTGGGCCTCATCTGGATTGCTTCATACCTGGCCTTCTCAAGGATCCCTTCTACAGAATCTCACCTTAAACACATAGTCTCACCTCCCTGTCATTTCTTTAAAATCATAAGGCAATAGTTCAGCATCCTGTAGCCCCTGTTTCCTGCTTAGCTGTAAAACTAGAATGACAGGGATGGTGCCAAATTCTTCCTATGTAGACAATGTCTTCAACACTGTCATGTCTGAGCATTATTGGAGTCTCTGGACAAGTAAACTTGTGATAACCCTTCCCTGGGAAGTTCTTATATGACCATGTTCCTCAGCAGCTGTCATATTTTCCAGAACAAATCTTTCAAATGAGTTTGCAGTTTGCATCTGGAAGCCTGCAATAGATGGGTTCTGGCAAACTCCTGAGATGCTCTCAAGATGTCTGTGCAACTGGTTTGGTACAAAGTGCTTGGCTTCTGTTTGTTGATGCTAGTCTGTTTAACAACCACATCCTTGTTATTGACTACTTCCAACACCTTCCTTTCGGGGACAGATTGTGTGTTTTTCAAATCATTCTACTCCGCATCTTGTCCCCAGTGCTTATTGTAAACTTTGCTAAAAGCAGCCAGCATTAACCATGTCATACCCTACATGCTATGTTATGTTTTAAATTCTTCCACCCCATTAATTAACTCACTATTTTTAAACTCAGTCCCATTCAGAATACAAAGTAGATGGCTTTATAGTTGAATTGCAAATGAGTTTTCATTCCATCTGAAAGTTCACAGGCATATGTTCCTTTTGGAGTTGTCATCTACTAGCCCATATCAGAGTCACTCATTAAGCTCTGCATACAGCATCTCTGGTCCTCTTACCCCAGATCCCCAGTCACTTCTGAATTCCTCCCATAATCAAACTCTAAATGCCATAGAAACACATGGTCAGATTTAGTCTCAGCCTCAAGCTTATTTCATTGATATCCACTTTCTCTGTTATACTTAGCACTGTTGTGACAAAAAAAAATCGCTTGCATATACAATTTTTGGGAGTATTATGTTTAATCCCAATTGTCAACTTAAATGGACTGAGAAGCACCTAGAACAGGGCTGGAGAGATCCCTCTGAGGTTCAGAGCGCTTACTAGCCGCTGTTATAGAGGACCTGAGTTCTCTCCCCAGTACCCACATTGGACAACTTATTGGTCTCTTCTGTCCTCTAAGGGCACCTGAACTCACACATGCATGCACGCACGTGCACACACACATACACGTGCACACACACATGCACAGTTAAAATGTAATTTGTAAATGAAAGTAAAAAGGAAAGACCACCAAGAGTGAGGGGAAAAGATGCTCTTGAATACGGGCAGCTCCATCTCATGCTCTAGGATGCTAGACTGAATAAAAAGGAAATATTCACCACCTGAATTCCTTTCTCTGCTTCCTGGTCTTCCCAGAGTTGAGCAGTCATCCTCAGGCTTCTTCCTCCCATATTTTTAAGCTGCTTTTCCTAAAAGCCATTATGAATAAACATAAACCCTTTCCTTCCTTAAGCCTGTAAATTGCTTTTTCTATGGGGATTTCACAAAAACAGTGAGATGGTTAACTAAATATGGCTGGAGATTTTTTAAATAAGTGTTTCTACAGATTCTGTATAATTATTTAGCTTTCTGTACTTGGACAGATCACAGTAGAGGCAGGAGCATGTGGTAGAGGCTGTTCTTGATTTCTAGGTGGATAGAAAAGAAAGAGGGAGGGAAAGAAGAAGGGAGGAAGGAAGGGAGAGACAGAGAGAGGAAGGGAGGGAGAGAGGGAGGGAGGGAGGGAGAGAGAGAGAGAGAGAGAGAGAGAGAGAGAGAGAGAGAGAGAGAGAATTACAACCTTCAAAGGCCCATCCAAAGTGCCCTATTTCTTCCACCAAATTCGGCTTCCTAATAATCTCACACTCTCTCAAAACAGTGCCATCAGCTAAGGGTCAGGTACCCAAACTTTTGAAGCATTGCTGGATAGTTTATATTCAAACAACAACAAAGAAGAAAGAGAGCTACCCAAGTCTTCTTGAAAATTATGAAGAGCAACAGTGACAATGGGCATGAAATGATGAGAGGAAGTCAGGTGACTGGGCTTTCAAAAAGACACTGCTTCCATACCTGCCAAGATCACTGAGCACTTCAGGGAGGACTCAAAAATCCTGGGGAAGCACCTAGGTCTAGGTATGGACTTAAAAGTCTGCAGAGCCACAGCTCAGGAAGATAACTAGCTCAGTAAGAACTTTTCTGACCACTGTCTCTCCTTTTATTCATTCTCTGAGGCTAATACTGGAATCTGCTAAAGCTGTAGCTAGGGTTGTGTTGCGGAGGTGAGGATTAAAAAGGGAGAGAACTTAATTTACTAAAATGGATTTTGCTGCCGTCTAACTACCTGAGCTAGAGGACATAAAAATGTTCACTTAAATAAATATTGAAATAAAAAGTAACACGTCACAAAAACAATAGTAACAACTAAGCTGAAATTGCTCTTACTAATTAAAGGGACCGCTGAACCTTCTGTTACATAAAAGGGAGCAGGAAAGGCAAATACTGGGGATAAGCTTCCATACAGGGCAGAGGGAGAACTTCCTACCACAAGATGTAGAGGATGATGCAAGATGCAGGTGAGAATCGCATGGAATCACCTCCTGTGAGCTCTTCTCGTTCTTTAGGCTTGTGTCACTCTTTCTTCTGGTTCTTCTTTGCTGAAACAACTGAGGAGTCTGGCCCACACCACCTGCTTCTTCCCTTCTAGGTCCTTTGACTTCTCTGCCTAAGGCTGTGTTGACAAGCAGTTTTCCCTCAGCTGAGAGGAAAGAACAGGGAACTGTTTATCTTCAACCCAGGGTACAAGCTGCACAATTGCCCAGTTTCTCCCCGAGGCATGTTAATATAGCTATCCATTAAACCATTTACCACAAATAAAAGAGCAATTCTGATTCCTTCTTGTTCATACTACATTTTATACTGTACAAATATGAACCTTGAATGCATTGAACCTCACAAATCTAAAATCTGTCTTCAATAAAGCTTGTGTTTGCTGAAGATGAAACATTTGACCTTGTCCCCAAAGGCCTTCTCTCAAGAGGAGAGAGATGAATAGAGCCTCCATGTTCTGACCTATATGTAAAGTTCCAGAGCAGACCACATGCCCAGAATTTACCTGAAAACTGATCATCTGACTAGTTAGTTATGAGAACAACCACCCATAAAGACCTCCAATGTTCTGAATGGACTTGCTCAGGAATCCTACATAAAAATGAGCTACATGCAAACAGTGAATCATGCCTATAAACCCAGAGTTTGAGATGCTCAGGAAAGAGGATTTCTGTGAGTTTGAAGTCAACCTGATCTACATAGGGAGTTCTAGGCCAGTCTGGGCTCACTGTCACACCATGTATCAAAGTAAAATGTAAATAAAATGAGAGACAAGGAAGGAAAAGAGGAAGGGAGGGGAGAGGAAGGATAGGAGGAGGAAAGGAAGGGAAGGGGAAGAGGGATAAGGAAAGAGGGGAGAAGAGAAGAGAAGAGAAGAGAAGAGAAGAGAAGAGAAGAGAAGAGAAGAGAAGAGAAGAGAAGAGAAGAGAAGAGAAGAGAAGAGAAGAGAAGAGAAGAGAAGAGAAGAGAAGAGAAGAGATTTATGGGTCTTTCTTCTAAACCCCACATACATATTTGATTTTATTGTTCTTGGGCTAGGAATGTCAGTTAAGGAAGGAGCCTAGCCAAGGAAAAGAAAGCTACACAAAGCACCTTGAGGATTAGACCTCCTTTGGATGCTTCCTAGTATGCTAAGAGATACACACCTTTAGCAGCACACCTCTGTATTACTGCATTGTTGATCTATCACTAACTCTTTTTTAGCTTAAACTTTGTAGAAAGCTGAACATGTGAAAGGAGCTTCTGTCTACAATCTTTATGACTTGAAGTATTCCTGTCTTCCATCTTTATTGTTCAAATTTAGCATGTCCTACCGTATTTCTATGTGTCATCTTTATGACACAATTAAACATGGACGAAGGTGTCCTTTCTGTCATTTTTCTTTTGAGAATGTTTGCCATGAAATTGACCTAAACTTTACTATCATTCTGCCTTCTAAGATTATGGTCTCAATGGAGCAAACTCAGGAGGCTCCAGCCCCTGAAGTGAATTCCTATGTTAATATGCATAGCTCTTCAATATGATTGCCATGCTTCCTCGGTAATAAGTCACTACTTTTAAATAACTGCCATGTTTCCTTACCCAGTAAAGGCAAGAAATCTCCTCTGTTATTTCCTACAATGTCTAATTTGGCTTTATATTTATCAAGATGAACACTCATCAGGATGAAAATCTCATTGTCAATAATCAAGATGGCTTAGCCAGATGGCTTTAGACACACCTTTTCCCTTGTCCCCAAGATATCAGTATGATATCAGGAGCAGCATTGGGCAGTTTAAGGACACCTACAAAGGAGAAAAATTGCCTGGCCATAGAGAGGACAGAAGAACTGCCTTCTGAGAAGCTGTCCCAGAATATAACAGATATGACCATGACCCTGCCTGGTAGAGTGAGTGGGGTTATGAGATCAAAGTCAAGGTTATGAGATCTTCCTGCCAGACTAATCAATGGACAACCCCACAACTCTATTTGTTGGAAATGAGGATGAAGACACAGAGAAGCCAGACCCAGTAACTCTAAACACTTATGTTCTCTCTACTGTATAGGAATGATGATGGTGACGTGATGATGATGTAATCATGAAAAAATTAATACCACTCCCATTCCTTCCAGCCATTAATATCAGAAGTTTTCTGAAAGGAAAAATCGAATAAAAGTAGTTAAAAACAAAAACTTGGGGGCCATGCTGATTGGATTCAAATGATGACTTTCCTAGCTCCTTGCAGCACTGCTTTAAGTATTCACCAGTTCTTCTTTAACATGGGGGTAATCAAATATATCTCATAGGTGATTACAAAGCCTACATAGTTTTGAAGTACAAATGATGTCACCTTGTGGATACCAGGTGTTCTACAGACCTAATAAAGTAGCTATTTTATTCAGTGCTAATCTTTAATCTCTGTGTGTATTTTAACCTTGAATCCACTTTAAATTTTTTTATAAATGTTGGAAACCATCTTATTTCCATTATTTTATATTATTTAACATATCACCATCTTGACTTCATTGGAGCATAAGGAAGAAAGTAAAATTTATAGATATGGTATGCTATAATTAGTGGGTACAAAATTTTTAAGGTTTTTTTTTAATCTAAGTAAACTTTTTACCTAGTTTAAATTTGAAAATTTGGGGATGATTTATGAATTACAAAAAACAAAATTAAAAAAAAGCAAACATAATTACCTTGGATCTTAATGTTATATAAATAGACTCTCCTATAAACATCACCTGTCAATACGACAGTTGATAGCCAATGAGCTAAGACAGGAAATAGGAGGTGGGACACTGGCAGGAAGAGAGGATTCTGGGAAATAGTAAGTGATAAAGAGAGGCTTAAAGATGAGCGCTATGAAGAAAGTTCTTGAGGTCCCACCTTTTACTACAGAAAAAGGACGATGCCTGCACACAGTAGCCAGTGTGCTACCCTACCTGTCAAGAAGCTCACACCAGGAGCATGCACATACAGCCAGGCTTAAATGATCTTTCTTGTAACCATTACTGAATTGTTTTATGAAAAATTTGAAGAAAATTAAAAAATAATAGAAACACAAATCATTGGCCCAGCTAAAGGAGGCTTGAGCTTAGATATCTGCCTATTGCACCAAATAAGGAATACAGAAGGCAAATCAGGAGACCTGAATAAGGAAGGTAAAGGAGTAAAACTAAACCCAAGTCCTTTCCTGAATGTCTGTTGCCTTCCCATGCTTTTAAGAGAATTTAAACACTTACAAAGAGAATATTTATATTGTTAAAAATAAGTTTACTACCAACCTTCAAAATAACTTAAAGGTAATAATAAAATGCCATTAAAAAATAAATCCCTAAGATCTTAAAAGAGAGAGAGAGAGAGAAAGAGAGAGAGAAGAGAGAAGAGAGAGAGAGAGAGAGAGAGAGAGAAGCTTAAAGAGAACTGCCGAGGATGGAAGAGATAGGAATGGAATGAGATGGGAGCTGAGATGGAAGATAGACATAAACTGTAGAGGGACTCAGAGAGATGTTGAGAAGACAAGAGGAGAAGAGGTAGACTGAAGTAGCAGACATAGAATAGTTAAATGTGTTAAATAAGTTACGATCTAGTCAGGGAATGAGACAAAGCTTATGTCCTAGGCATTAAATAATAATTAGTCTCAGAGTCATCATTCTGGGAGCAGGACTGGGAAGGAAAAACAGACTTTTAAAATTATGTTCATAATGTTATCATAAAACTGATTAATTTTCAACATACCTTTTTGGAGGAGACATCTATATTTCAACCATAGCACATTGGGCAAAACATTCCTTCGAATTCCATATGTCTGCAGTCCTCTGTGGCAAAAATATCGGGTAGTTTGAGCAAGTATTTGCTGAACTTGTCAGCTTAGTTGGCTGTCCTAAGACAATGTTTCACTTCTTGCATCTGAGTGCAGGCTACAAAAGAGTAGACATCCTTTAGCACTTTGGATGCATTATTTATTAGAATTTTTTGTGTACATAGAAGGCAATTTTCCTAGTGCTCACCAATACACTCAGACACCAAGAGAAAACACTTTTCCAGCACACACAAACACACACACACACACACACACACACACACACACACACACACTCACACACACACATAAAGACAAATTGCCATATCACTGAAAATAAATAGACAGTTTTCAAGAGAATATTCTTTTAATAGATTTACATAGGAAAAGAATGCCAAGAGTCAAATCAAAATTTTTATACAGGTTAAATCTGAAGAGTTAGATGACTGTGTACCAACAATAGCAAGGACTGTCATAAGATCATGGCTTCACAGTGTAGTACTAAGGATAGGGAAATATTAAACATGATGCCTGAGTTCCATTATCTCTGTCACATAGCCTGTGTGCCCTATGTGAAACTTACTTAGCTTTTCTATGAGACAATCTGCCCACTTTTAGAAAGAAAAAGTGATGGTGCCTGCATCCAGATATGGAGGCTGTAGGCAGAATGTCTAAAAAGAGAGGCAGCAATAGTATTTAGGGGTGCCTGCTAATGATCTAAAGTCAATGTACAAAACACAGGAGGTTGGAATTCAGGGATTAGTGCATAGCATTCACTTATTCTATAATCATTAAAGAATCAACAATGAGAGTAACTACTGCCTTTCAGATATACACATGGCAAGGATATGATTCAGGAAGGGACATAGTACAGAGAAGCACAGGAGACTTTGACTCACCTTTATGGATGGTTGAGTGTGTGGTATGTGTGTGGACGTGGCCAAGAGAAAGTGCCATCAGCAAGGTAGACAGAAAACACTGTTCCCCCTAAAAGTCTAAAGCATAGCTCCTGGGGAGATCCGGTTTGTAGTTTAGTAACTGGTGGCTAAAAGTCAGCAATGTCAAACACCTTTGATCCGGTGTGTCTTAATATAAAAATGAATTTGTTTAGACTAACAAGAAAGTTTTCATTGAAAATGAACCCTTTCAACTCACACAAACCAAAGTGATCTATGCACTACAGTTTTACTCAGTAATCAATGGGATTGGCATGCCACTTCAATACAAAGCTAAAGTACTCAGTTTCAAACCAGTTAACTGGCTCATATATCTTCAGGTTATATATGCACACACACACACACACACACACACACACACACACACACACACACACACACATTAAAAGCCTCACTTTTACCTATAATGTAGTCATAGATTTTTTTTATTCTTTCATAAAATTCTCATTTCTTTTCATTCTATATCTACATATCTATGTATGTATGTATCTATGTATTTACATAGATACATACCTACATACACACACAGTGAAAGAGGGAAGAGAGACAGAGATACAGAGATCTCCCTGCTAATGATCTAGAGTACATATACTTAGATTGAAATATGGAGAGTATTACAGGACATTTATTATTTTACAATCATAAAAGAATCAGCAATGAGATTATAGATATTTATCTGTATAGATAAGATGTAGATAGTTTTATATTACCTATAGAGAGATAGAGATAAAGATAGAGACAGAGATGATGGAGATACCTCCTTTCTAACTCTAGGATGTGTGATTTCCAGTGAGTTCTCCATGGGAAGGTAAATTATTTTATTCATGACAGAGGATTTTTTTATTAGATATTTTCTTCATTTACATTTCAAATGCTATGCCCAAAGCCCCCTATACCCTCCCCCGTCCTGATCCCCAACCCACCTACTCCCCCTTCCTGGCCCTGGCATTCACCTGTACTATGATCTTCGCAATACCAAGGTCCTCTTCTCCCATTGATGGCCAACTAGGCCATCCTCTGCTACGATGTTTTTATTTTGACAAGTTCAGTTGTTCCACATAATCCATCCTTGGCTAATTTATTCCATCTGTCAATGAATGGAAATACAGTGTTGAAAAGAGAGTTATGAGCTTCTCAAATATAATTTTAAAATAATTTGAAGCAGCTGAGAAATCAATTTGAATTATCCCTATAGTGTATTCACATCTACCCTTACATATGTCATTTTTCAAACACCAGGTGAATCGTTAGCAACATAAATGGGGGCAATGCAGAGAAGAAAGATTGCTATTATTTTCTCTTTTCTTTCCATTTTTTATTGTTTACTTTTTTACTTAATATGTTTCTGCCAAGCTCTTTAGAGGAATTTTAATCCAGCAGCATGGCTGCGCTGACAAGGAATCACAATCAAACATATGATCATCTAATATGCAGTCATGCCCTGGATTACAGTATGATTTGGCTGGAATACAGACATGGTATTCTGTATTCCTGTAGTACATGCCTTTAATCCCTAACAGTGAAGACAAAGTTAGTTTGTAAAAGGAAGCAGCCATGTTTGAAAGTGATGTCTAATTGTGGGGCAGATAAAGTGACAGATCAAAGAAAGACCTGACAGAAAGAGTCCTAGATAGGATATGCCCAATTCTCTCAAGAACAGCACAGGAACAAGAGGCAACTTGAAAGAGCAGTGCAGAGGAAATCAGTTTGATGCAGTGCAGTTGAGCTCAGTTCAGAGCAGTTCAGTTAGGAGTTCAGAGGCAGTTTTCCCAAGAAAAACAATTCATTGAGAAGGCAGGAGAAGGCAGTGTGAATCAGTCAGCTTGGCGAGTTGTTTGAGCCCTAACAGCTGAGTTGATCCAGTCAGAGTTTAGAGAGAACTAGAAAAAGTAAGCTTATTCAGCAACAAGCCTCTGCGATGACAATTACATCTGTGAATAAAAGTTACGTTTACAACAGTTTTAATTAATTAATCAATTAATTTATAAGTTTATTAATTTATATAAGTTAATTAATAAATTTGAGATTTGTGTGAGTGTACACATTCATGAGACATGGAGTGCACTAAGAAGTCAGAAGACAAATTCGAGTGCTAGTCTCCTTTTCCACACTGTTTGAGGTGGTGTTTTGGTACTGTTCTCTTCTGGGTACACTAGGCTAGCTGGCCCATGTGTCTAGGGAATTTTCCTATGTTTATCTCTTATCTCATTATAAGTGCACACAGACTATATGAGTATACTAGTGTGCCCAGCTGTACAGGGCTCTGGGGACTGAACTCAGTTCCTTATGCTTTCAAGACAAGCTTTTCCTCAGCCCTCTAGTTATTCTTTTTTTTTTTTTTTAACCACTGGAAATATAAACCAGGGGATGGAGCATATGGGAGCTTGATAATGTATTTCCCTTCTTCACTGACGAGGCAAGTGAGTGTAGAACTGTGAAATTCCAGCAGAGAAAAACATGCCATTTGCAGAGAAAATGCTGATGTACACACTAGAGTTGACAAAAATATGATTGCTGGAGCTTTAGAATAATTTACAACCAACAAATGAGGAAGATAATTATATCATCATCTACATAGTTCACAAGCCATTTCCATCGGTCCAAATGAAGTGTAAATGTTTTTAAATACAACTCAACTAGCAAGCAAAACAATCTAAGTGATCAGATATAGCAATATAGAAATGATAACTGAACAAAAATTAATATACTTATACTTGTATTTCTACCATATTATGATTATGATTTTTCAATAAACTCACAAATTCATTAATTTAGTCCCATTGTTAGTTTTAGACTGGTTTTATGTCTGGCTTGAAAGAATATATATCCCTGAATGGATTTGTATCTCAGATGTATTTAATGAGAATCTGAATATAACTACACTCAGAAAATATATATTATCTTGATGTACTCTGAGGATTTGATTAAACATTAAGCAGTACTAGTTGTTAAAAATATATGGCAATGAAGGAACTGTGTCTTTTTATGACCACAGATTACAACGTTAAATTATGTATTTTAATAAACTAGAAGACTATGCATGTTTTCCCATATAGAAACGAAAAGTTTCAATGAGGTAAATATAGATGTAACCAATTAAAATAGAATATAATTTGTGTGTATCAAAATAGCACATAGTACCCCATTAATAATTTTTCAATATCAACTTTATTTTGAACAAATGCACAAATTGCATCAATTAAATAAAGTGCTGATTATTTCTCAATATCACAAAAGCTGCTACAGATATAACATGAGTCAATACAATACGGTTTACTTTTAAGTTTTATGTATCACTTAAAATAAATTTAAATCTGAAAATGTTTACTTTATAATAACTGAGGAACAAAATGATTTCTGACAAGAAAAAAGTAATAATTTTTAGAATTCCTTGTATGAGAAGTGAAATAGATTGTGTGACTGGGAGACTAACATGACCCACTGGGAAGCAGGTAGGTTGTTTGTTGGGAACACTCAAAATGTATATTTCAGCTTCCAGTTTCCAGACTGCTATGCTGTGATCATGGAAACCATCATGCTTATCTACACCAGAAGAAAATAGGTTGAACTCAGTGAAAACTTGAGTTTCTCCTTAGATCAACCAGGGAAGTGAGGTCAGTACCAACAACTACTCTGAGATTTGCAGACAAGGCAGACCAGAGAATGGAATCCCAACCTAACTGAGCAGAAACTCAGAGTCAGGGCAGCAGAAAGGAAACAACCAAAGCAGTAATTAACGAATCACAGAATGACACCTGTGGACAAGACTGAGCAAGAACATGCCTGGAATGAGACAACTGGCCAGGATTCACCTCACAGGGACCCCAGGTTTGCCTGCTTTACCTCCAGGATCTCACTGGGTCTCCAAAGGGAAGAGCTGTCAGGAATCCACTCATGACCCCTGCAGAGGATGAGGGAAATCCAGCCCTGTATCTCCAGATGATCTGTCACTTAGGGTGGGCTACATATGAGGAAACCATCAAAGGATGGAATTATCCTAAGTCCCAGCTGCTTTCTTTTAACACCTGAAACTCCAAAATTGATATTGAGAAAAAGGCACACCATGACATCCTGGTTGTTCTCTAGTTAGACAGTTGTCTGTGAGATATGCTGTATCACATTCACCACCAGCCTTGGTGGTCAATATTTTTTTATTAGATATTTTCTTAATTTACATTTCAAATGTAATCCCGAAAGTCTCCCCCACCCCCCCACCCCCCCGCCGCCCTGTTTCCCTGCCCACCCACTACCACTTCTTGGTCCTGGAGTTCCCCTGTATTGGGGTATATAAAGATAACAATACCAAGGGGCCTCTCCACCCAATGATGGCCGACTAGGCCATCTTCTGCTACATGTAGAGCTAGAGGCACATGTTCTGGGGGTTCTGGTTAGTTCATATTGTTGTTCCTCTTCTAGGGTTGCAGACCCCTTCAGCTCCTAGGGTTCTATCTCTAGCTTCTCCATTGTGGGCCCTGTGTTCCATCATATAGATGATTATGAGCATCCACTTCTATACGAGACAGCTATATCAGGTTCCCTTAAGTACGCACTAGCTGTCCAATGCAGTAGTGTCTGAGTTTAATGACTGATTATGGGATGGATCCCTCCTGGTGGGGTAGTCTCTGTATGGTCCATCCTTTTGGTTTAGCTCTAAACTTTGTCTCTGTAACTCCTTTCATGGGTATTTTGTTTCCTATTCACAGGAGGAATGAAGTGATTCATTCTTATCTCCTTGTACAATGCTTAAGTCTAAATGGATTAAAGACCTCCATATAAAACCAGAGACACTGAAAATTATAGAGGAGAAAGTGGGGAAAACCCTCGAAGATATGGGCACAGGGGAAAAATTCCTAAACAGAACAGCAATGGCCTGTGCAGCAAGATCAAGAATTGACAAATGGGACCTTATAAAATTGCAAAGCTTCTGTAAGGCAAAAGACACAGTCAGCAAGACAAAAAGGCCACCAACAAATTGGGAAAGGATTTTTACCAATCCTAAATCTGATAGGGGACTAATATCCAACATCTACAAAGAGCTAAAGAAGCTGGACTCCAGAAAAATGAATAACCCCATTAAAAAATGGGGTACAAAGCTAAATATATTTTTTAAAAAGTGTATGCATATGCATGCATGCATCTGTGTGTGTGTGTGTGTGTGTGAGTGAGAGAGAGAGAGAGAGAGAGAGAGAGAGAGAGAGAGAGAGAGAGAGAGAAAGAGTCCATGCAATGACACTTGTGTGGAAGTCAGAAAACATGAGGGAGTTGGGTCTATCCTTCTACCACGTGGGTAGTTCTGGGGATGAAACTCAGTTCATCATTCTGACTGACCCCTCTCCTTCCATCTCTAAAATAAAATTTGAAGTACCATTTCTCTTGAACACATAATCATTTTAACTCCAACATGGAGTTCAAACAACACCCTAAGTCAGTGACTACTTCTATATCTCTAAACCTTATAGTTTTCCTAATAAGGTCAACCCTCAGAAAAAAAGGTGCATGTGCACATGTGTGTGTGTGTGTGTGTGTGTGTGTGTGTGTGTGTGTGTGTGTAGATATAAATGCATGTGGAGGCAGGAAGAAAACCACAGATGCCATCATACACCTCCTCAGAGATAGGGTCTTTTATTGGTTTACAGCTAATTAGTTAGGTTAGAGCAGCTGACCATAGCTGACTATAGCTTCTTGTGTACCCCACCACCACCACCACCCAGCACTAGAATTACACACACACATCTCTGTACCTGGCATTTTCATGTGGATCCAGGCCATTGAATTCAGATATTCATGTTTACAAGCAAGTACTTTACCAACTGAGCTATCTTCCCCATTCAGGAGAAAGTATTTCACTAGAAATAATGCTACCAGGTTTTATTAATCCTGCCTGGCGTGAGAAAAGGATACATACAATTCCAGCCCCTGAAGCCACCCTGTCTCTCCTAAAGGTTGTGAGTTCCTAGTTCATAGGTCTTTGGAAGTGGATCTCACCTTCAGAGTTCAGAAAGCTTTTCTGACCTGAAACTTTATGGTTCCTGTCACTAAAGAACTCTTCAGAAGACAAAAACAACTCAATTAAAAATATACATGCACATTTCTGAACAAACAACACTTCATAAAAAGTAGTTCCATATAGCAATTTTAAAAATGCACTGTAATATGAATTGGCTTCATTCATTTGGTGTGTGTGTGTGTGTGTGTGTGCGCGCGCGCGTGCGCGTGTGTGCTGAGTCTCTTTCTTTCTTTCTTTCTTTCTTTCTTTCTTTCTTTCTTTCTTTCTTTCTTTCTTTCTTTCTTTCTTATACTACCTATATTCAAAGTGGAATCTCGCCACCCTCTTGATAATGTCTTTTTTCTGGTTTTTTATTAGATATTATCTTCATTTACATTTCAAATGCTATCCTGAATGTGCCCTATACCCTCCACCAGCCCCTCCCTGCTCCCCTACCCACCCACTAACACTTCTTGGCCCTGGCATTCCCCTGTACTGGGGCATATAAAGTTTGCAATACCAAGAGGCCTCTCTTCCCCATGATGGCCGACTAGGCCATCTTCTGCTACATATGCAGCTAGAGACACTAGCCCTGTGGGTTCTGGTTAGTTCATATTGTTGTTCGACCTATAGGGTTGCAGACCCCTTCAGCTCCTTGGGTACTTTCTCTAGCTCCTCCATTGGGAACCCCCGATGTTCTATCCAATAGCTGACTGTGGGCATCCACTTCTGTGTTTGCCACAAACTGGCATAGCCTCACACAAGACAGCTATATCATGGCCCATTCAGAAAAATCTTGCTGGCATATGGAATAGTGTCTGCATTTGGTGACTCATTATGGGATGGATCCCCAGCTGCAGCAGTCACTGGTTGGTCCATCCTTTTGTCTCAGCTCCACACTTGATCTCTGTAACTGCTTCCATGTGGGTTTTGTTCCTATTTCTAAGAAGGGGCGAAGTGTCCACACTTTGGTCTTCATTCTTCTTGAGTTTCATGTGTTTTGCAAATTGTATCTTGGGTTTTCTAGATTCTGTGCTAATATACACTTATCAGTGAGTACATGATATGTGAGTTCTTTTGTGATTGGGTTACCTCACTCAGGATGATACCCTCCAGATCCATCCATTTGCCTAGAAATTTCATAAATTCATTGTTTTTAATAGCTGAGTAGTACTCCAATGTGTAAATGTGCCACATTTTCTGTATCTATTCCTCTCTTGAGGGACATCTGGATTCTTCCCAGCTTCTGGCTATTATAAATAAGGCTGCTATAAACATAGTGGAACGTGTGTCCTTATTACCAGTTGGAACATCTTCTGGATATATGCCCAGGAGACATATTGAGGGATCCTCCGGTAGAACAATGTCCAATTTTCTGAGGAACCACTAGACTGATTTCCAGAGTGGTTGTACAAGCTTGCAATCCCATCAACAATGGAGAAGTGTTCCTCTTTCTCCACATCCTTGCCAGTATCTGCTGTCACCTGAATTTTTTATCTTAGCCATTCTGACTGGTGTGAGGTGGAATCTCAGGGTTGTTTTGATCTGCATTTCCCTGATGATTAAGGATGTTGAACATTTTTTCAGGTGCTTCTCAGCCATTCAGTATTCCTCAGTTGAGAATTCTTTGTTTAGCTCTGTGCCCCATTTTTTAAGGGGTTATTTGAGTCCACCTTCTTGAGTTCTTTATATATATTGGATATTAGTCCCCTATATGATTTAGGATTGGTAAAAATACTTTCCCAATCTGTTGGTGGCCTTTTTGTATTATTGACAGTATCTTTTGCCTTACAGAAGCTTTACAACTTTATGAGGTTCCATTTGTCAATTCTCAATCTTACAGCACAAGCCATTGCTGTTCTATTCAGGAATTTTTCCCCTGTGCCCATATATCCAAGGGTTTTCCTCACTTTCTCCTCTATAATTTTCAGTGTCTCTGGTTTTATGTGGAGTTACTTACACCACTTAGACTTGACCTTAGTACAAGGAGATAAGAATGGATCAATTCCCATTCTTCTACATGATAACCGCCAGTTGTGCCAGCACCACTTGTTGAAAATGTTGTCTTTTTTCCACTGGATGGTTTTAGCTCCCTTGTCAAAGATCAGGTGACCATAGGTGTGTGGGTTCATTTCTGGATATTCAATCCTATTCCATTGATCTACCTGTCTGTCACTGAATCATTACCATGCAGTTTTTATCACAATTGCTCTGCACTACAGCTTGAGGTCAAGCATGGTGATTTCACCAGAGGTTCTTTTATTGTTGAGGATAGTTTTTGCTATCCTAGGTTTTTTGTTATTCCAGATGAATTTGAAAATTGTCCTTTCTTTTTTTTTTTTAGGTTTTTCGAGACAGGGTTTCTCTGTATAGCCCTGGCTGTCCTGGAACTCACTTTGTAGACCAGGCTGGTCTCAAACTCAGAAATCCGCCTGTCTCTGCCTCCTGAGTGCTGGGATTAAAGGCGTGCACCACCACAGCAGGCTCAAATTGTCCTTTCTAATTCATTGAAGAATTGAGTTTGAATTTTGATGGCGATTGCATTGAATATGTAGATTGCTTTAGGCAAGATAGCCATTTTTACTATATTGATCCTGCAAATCCATGAGCATGGGAGATCTTTCCATCTTCTGAGATCTTCAATTTTTTTTCTTCAGAGACTTGCAGTTCTTATGATACAGATCTTTCACTTCCTTAGTTAGAGTCACACCAAGATATTTTATATTATTTGTGACTATTGTGAAGGGTGTTGTTTCGCTAATTCTTTCTCAGCCCATTTATCCTTTGTGTAGAGAAAGGCCATTGATTTGTTTGAGTTGATTCTATATCCAGCTACTTAACTGAAGCTGTTTATCAGGTTTAGAAATTCTCTGGTGTAATTTTGGGGGTCACTTATATATACTATCATATCATCTGCAAATAGTGATATTTTGACTTCTTCCTTTCCAACTTGTATTCCCTTGACCTCCTTTTATTGTCTAATTGCTCTGGCTAGAACTTCAAGCACTATATTGAATAGGTAGGGAGAAAGTGGGCAGCCTTGTCTAGTCCCTGATTTTACTGGGATTGCTTCCAGCTTCTCTCCGTTTACTTTGAGGTTGGCTACTCATTTTCTGTAGATAGCTTTTATTATGTTTAGATATGGGCCTTGAATTCCTGTTCTTTCCAAGACTTTTATCATGGAGGGGTGTTGGATTTTGTCAAATGGTTTCTCAGCATCTAAAGAGATAATCATGTGGTTTTTGTCTTTGAGTTTATTTATATAGTGGATTATGTTGGTGGATTTCCATATATTAAACCATCCCTGTATTCCTGAGATGACACCTACCTGGTCGTGATGGATGATCACTTTGATGTGTTCTTGGATTCGTTTGTGAGAATTTTATTGAGTATTTTTTCATCGATATTCATAAGGGAAATTGGTCTGAAGTTCTCTATAAAAAACCAGGTCCTGGTTTGGTTAATTCTTTGAATAGTTTTTTTTTTTTTGTTTTCACTTGGTTGATTTTGCCCCTGAGTTTGATTATTTCCTGTTGTCTACTCCTCTTGGGTGAATTTGCTTCCTTTTGTTCTAGAGCTTTTAGGTGTGCTGTCAAGCTGCTAGTGTCTGCTCTCTCCAGTTTCTTTTTGGAGGCACTCAGAGCTACGAGTTTTCCTCTTAGGAATGCTTTCATTGTGTCCCATAATTTTGGGTATGTTGTAGCTTCATTTTCATTAAACTCAAAAAAGTCTTTAATTTCTTTCCTTATTTCTTCCTTGACCAAGGTATCATTGAGTAGAGTGTTTTTCATTTTCCACGTGAATGTTGGTGTTCTGTTATTTATGTTGTTATTGAAGATTATCCTTAGTCCATGGTGATCTGATAGGATGCATGGGACAATTTCAGTATCAGTTGAGGCCTGTTTTGTGGCCTATTATATGGTCAATTTTGGAGTAGGTACCATGAGCTGCTGAGAAGAAGGTATATCCTTTTGTTTTAGGATATAGTGTTCTATAGATATCTGTTAAATCCATTTGTTTCATAGCTTCTGTTAGTTTAACTGTGTCTCTGTTTAGTTTCTGTTTCCAGGAACTGTCCATTAATGAGAGTGGGGTGTTGAAGTCTCCCACTATTATTGTGTGAGGTGCAATGTGTGCTTTGAGCTTTACTAAAGCTTCTTTAATGAATGTGGCTGCCCTTGTATTCGGAGCATAGATATTCAGAATTGAGAGTTCCTCTTGGAAGATTTACCTTTGATGAGTATAAAGTGCCCCTCCTCTTTTTTTTTTTTTTTGATAATTTTGGGTTGAAAGTCAATTTTATTCGATATTAGAATAGCTACTCCAGCTTGTTTCCTCAGAGCGTTTGCCTGGAAAATTATTTTCCACCCTTTCAATCTGAGGTAGTGTCTCTCCTTTTTCCTGAGGTGTGTTTCCTTCCTGTAAGCAGCAAAATGTTGGGTTCTGTTTGTGTAGCCAGTCTGATAGTCTATGTCTTTTTATTGGGGAATTGAGTCCATTGATATTAAGAGATATTAAGGAACAGTAATTGTTGCTTCCTGTCATTTTTTTTCTCTTTATTAGATATTTTCTTCATTTACATTTCTCATAATATCCAGAAANGTAAAAATGGCTATCTTGCCAAAAGCTATCTACAGATTCAATGCAATCCCCATCAAAATTCCAACTCAATTCTTCAAGGATCTAGAAAAGACAATTAGCAAGTTCATCTGGAATAACAAAAAACCTAGATTAGCAAAAACTCTTCTCAACAATAAAAGAACCTCTGGTGGAATCACCATGCCTGACCTCAAGCTGTACTGCAGAGCAATCATTATAAAAACTGCATGGTACTGGTACAGCAACAGACAGGTAGATCAATGGAATAGGATCGAAGACCCAGAAATGAATCCACAAACCTATGGCTTCCTGTCATTTTTTAATTTTAGAGCTGGGATTCTGTTCTTGTGGCTGTCTTCTCTTAGGTTTGTTGAAGGATTACTTTCTTGCTTTTTCTAGGGCAGAGTTTCCATCCTTGTATTGTTTTTTTGTTTGTTTGTTTGTTTTGTTTTGATTTTTCCATTATTATCCTGGAAAAGAGCTGGATTTATGGAAAGATATTGTGTGAATTTCATTTTGTCATGGAATACTTTGGTTTCTCCATCTATGGTAATCGAGAATTTTGCTGGGTATAGTAGCCTGGGCTTGCATTTGTGTTCTCTTATTTTCTGTATAACATCTTTCCAGGATCTTCTGGCTTTCATAGTCTCTGGTGAGAAGTCTGGAGTAATTCTAATAGGCCTGCCTTTATATGTTACTTGACATTTTCCCTTACTGCTTTTAATATTCTGTCTTTAGTTAGTGCTTTTGTTGTTCTGATTATTATATGTCGGGAGGAATTTCTTTTCTGGTCCAGCCTATTTGGAGTTCTCTAGCCTTCTTGTATGTGTATGGGCATCTCTTTCTTATGGGAAGTTTTCTTCTATAATTTTGTTGAAGATATTTGCTGGCCCTTAAGTTGAATATCTTCATTCTCGTCTACTCTTATTATTCGTAGGTTTGGTCTTCTCATTGTGTCATGGATTTCCTGGATGTTTTGAGTTAGGATCTTTTTCCATTTTGCATTTTCTTTGTTGTCTCCGTGTTCTCTATGGAATCTTCTGCACCTGAGATTCTCTCTTCCATCTCTTGTATTCTGTTGCTGATGCTGTATCCATGGTTCTTGATTTCTTTCCTATGGTTTCTATCTCCAGGGTTATCTCCTTTTGGTTTTTCTTTATTGTTTCTACTTCAATTTTTAGATCCTGGATGGTTTTGTTCAATTCCATTGCCTGTTTGGTTTTATTTTCCTGTAGCTCTCTAAGGGATTTTTGTGTTTCCTCTTTAAATGCTTCTAGTTGTTTACCTGTGTTTTCCTGTATTTCCTTCTTAAAGTCCTCCATCATCATCATGAGAAGTGACTTTAGATCCATGTCTTGCTTTTCTGGTGTGATAGTGTATTCAGTACTTGCTAGGTGGGAGAGTTTGGTTCTGATGATGCCAAATAACCTTAGTTTCTGTTGCTTCTATTCTTATGCTTGCTTCCTGCCATCTGAATATCTCAAGTGCTTGCTGTCCTCCATATATCTGATTGGAGTCTGTTCTTCTTATAATCCCAGTTGATTCTGGAATCATCAGTGTCCAGCTGTCACTGTGGTGGGCTTTGATTGTGGGCTCCTGTGACCCTGATATTCTAGGTGTGTCTGAGTTCTTGGCAGTCAAGTTCCACTGAGACCCTGAAATACTGGTGTGACCCAGCTCTTGTTATCCTGGGATATTGTTGTCCTAAGATCCTAGGTGTGTTACAGTGCCTGGGAGTGGTGTTTCCTTTGAAGAGGGTGGAGCTGTCCGATCAGTGGTCCCATGAAGGCATGAAGAGTCCTCTAGGGACCGTGGGGGTATCTGCTGAACCTGCGCCCAAGGTGACCAGGCCCTGGCCGGCTTTATTCATTTAAAATCCGTAAAACAAATGAAAATTAACTTCAAATCAGAACAAAAGTGACATACCACTATACCCCTATTAAAAAATTTTTTAATTCCATGTACTTTCAGTATTCATGGGGGGAGTAAGACTAGGTAAAAGAAGAATATCTTCAGTCTGTGTTTTCTGCTCAATTTCTCTACAAACCTAAAAGGACTAATAAAAAAAAATGAAGCCAGAATATTTGAGAAAAAAATGAATGAGACCAAATGCTGAGCAGAGGAAAACAGAAAAGGTGAGATTGCCTAATAGAAAAACCCCACAGGCACATAGATAGATGATCTATTAGGTAGACACTAGAAAGGCTCAGTGGTAAGTAAGTTGACTAATAGGTAGATAGACAGATGTTAGATTCATACATATACACATAGATTATGGATAGATGATAGATAGATAAATATAGATGATAGATAGGTAGATTCTAGATTGATATATGCCAGATAATAGGTGAATAGATACATGATAGATTAGAAAGCTGGTAGATAAATGATAGATAGATAGATAGATAGATAGATAGATAGATAGATAGATAGATACATACATACATACATACATACATACCAGATAGATGATGGATACATTTAACTTCTTGTTTCTTTTAAAGACATTTTTTCCTGTAAATAATGCTAGACATCTTAGCTCTCCATCTTTAAATGATGCTGTTTTGCATATTCCTTGAAATTCATTTTTCAGTGTCTTCCAATCACACTTGCTATTACAAACATAACCGATTCATTCTTCTTTTTTTTTTTTTTTTTTTTTTTTTTTTTGGTTTTCCGAGACAGGGTTTCTCTGTATAGCCCTGGCTGTCCTGGAACTCACTTGGTAGACCAGGCTGGCCTCGAACTCAGAAATCCACCTGCCTCTGCCTCCTGAGTGCTGGGATTAAAGGCGTGCGCCACCACGCCCGGCCGTTTATTTTTAAACAGTGCAGATTAGCACACTATGCTCTAGACCTGAGCAGCTTTATATACTCCATCTCAGTTTAAAACAACAACAACAACAAAATTCTACCTCTATAATTCCTGCCAGCACAGTGTGCCTGGGTTCCTCCTTTTAGTGCATGAGATAATGAAATCATTTGTGGGTCAGATTTTTTCCCCACAGGCTACAGCAGTGAGAAATGCAGTAAAACGTGCTGTGGTTTGGAAGGCGCTAATTAAGCTCTACATGATGAGTACTTAACACTGATGCTTGGGAGTCCCTTGGAACACCAGTGCTGGGGAATGCTAAGCCTTCTCTCCTGGAGCCATCCTGTTGGGTGGAGGATCTCATCTGTCTGGAATTTCTGAGGTGTGGCTCTGCCCAGAGGCAGAGGGATGGATTGATTGGTTGCTGTGAGGTCTTTCTCAGCCAAACACAACCTGTCATTAGAATATGCCAACAACACACCTCTATCCTGGATATCTTTTCTACGTTCATTGTTAAAGGACACTATGACTCTGCACTAACTCTCTCTCTCTCTCTACACACATACACACACACACAAACCTGCCTGTCAGGATTCCTGATCCTCAGTCCCCCTTAACAGCAATTCAAATGTTAGTTCAGCAGGGTGGAAGAGGGAGGTAAAAGAGTTTGTCCAAACTGAACACACTAAAGAATTTTAAAACCAGAGAGTGAATCCATCTCCTTAACCTACTTTGAAAGGAACAAGATGGGGAAAACGCACAAGTTAGAAGACAACTTAAGGAATCATTGTCTGTTCTATGTAAATGTTACGTAGACATATATGTATATGAGAATATATTATATCCACATATACATAAATACATTTCAGACAATATTCATGTAGGCACACTCTAAGCTGGGATTTCATTGTCATTTATAAAATATTGTGAGTGACAGCAGTGTCTCAGGAGCTCCAGATGACGGGAAGTGCCAATAAAAGAGAGTGCTGGTGTCTCAGGAAGCCAGGCACTGAGGAGGTAAGATTGGTCCTAACACACAACTCTATTGAAGACAGATCAATAGCTAGCTATAACTTTTTCTATATAGTCTTGCCCATTACCCCTTTTCAACAGCAAATGACAGCTCTTCATATGCACATGTGCAATTCAAGACCTTCCAAGTCACTATAATATTACTCTATTATTGTTCACAATAAGTTTCTATATATCACTACGTATGTTTCATAGTATATTTCCATACATGTGTGTATAATATAGTTTGTAATAATAGTTTTGTTCACCGTTGAATATATGATACACAAACAGCATTGTTCATATTCAAAAGACATCTGAGACCTATGGTCATCCTTTTCATGTAAAAATCAACAATTAATTTTATGCTTCCAGAATTAAGACATGAAGTCACAGAAATGATGTTGCTCTAGTCAGGGGAACAGGCTCATCCACAGTGTTATCTTCAACAGCTGTGGTCTTTTTGAAATATCATTTCTATCTAAGATACAACTAGCAGGCAGAATTCATGGCTGATTAATAACAGGCTCTTTTGGAGAACCCAGCACAGTAGGTACCTGCTCCATTGCAGACCTGGAGACAAAACTCACAGCAGCAGCAACACACACCTCACAAAGGCAATGATGAGACTATAGGGAAAATCTTATGGAAATAAGTCTATTTTTTCTCCTAGTTTTTCTTTCACCTGTTTTCTCATTTCTCTTCTTTGTTCTAGCTGGTCATTTATTTATTTACCTCTCTCTTCTCTCTTTCCTGCTCTTCCTCTCCCCCTTCTCTATCTTGCTCACTGTGTGTGTGTGTGTGTGTGTGTGTGTGTGTGTGTGTGTGTGAGAGAGAGAGAGAGAGAGAGAGAGAGAGAGAGAGAGAGAGAGAGTTGTGTTTAGGTGCATGTGTGCATGTGTATTCCAGAGGTCAGACTCAGGTGTCATTCCCCAGGTACCAACCACTTTGCTTTTCCAGACAGCAACTCTCACTAAGAACTCGAACTTGTCTATTAAGCTCAGCTGTCTGGCCAACAAGCACCAGGGCAGTACCTGTCTTTGCTTCTCCAGAGCTGAGTTTGCAGCTGTGTACCACCACCCATTGTATTTTACTTGGATAGTCTGGATCTGAACGAAAGTAGTTTGCCAACTGAGCCAATTCTCCGGTCTCTGATCTTTCAAATAAATAAACACAGCCCTCTTTACTTCAAGCTCAGCATACCAATTATAAGCACTGTTTGAAAGTTTGAGTTTCCTCCATCTACTAAAGTTCTTCCTCTTATCTGGGCTACCATTAAGTAATAGTGAACCGTTTATTTACCTGTAATTAAAAGAAGCCATGAAGAAAGATGCAAAGTTACATGTTTCTACAGATGGCCTACAAGGTTGTGACTTGAGTAGACCTTTGTCTGCTAGGGACTTCCTGCCACCAGTAATTTTTACACTCATATACACACCTGAATGATTTTGAACACTGGAATCACCACCTAATAACAGTTTTGTGGCAGCTATCACATCCTACTCTCCTGGTGGCATTTCCATAACAACATGCTGTTATTGTTTTATGCTGCTCAAGATAAGGCTTTTTAATAACTGATCCCTATTGGCTTATGTACAGCTGTCTCTGACCTCTGTCTTTACTCCACACATCCATCAACTGTACAGCTCTCCTACAAACAAAATGAACTCATAATCATGCTCAATTTAGAGCTATCTCCCTTATCTATGTTTGTTTCATTTGGTATCCTGTGTTCTTTCAGAGACTACCATCTGAAATATATTGTATCCTGATGACACCGCATCAGTACTATTTCTGTTGTGTCTCATGATAAAAAAAAAAATCACAATGCCTTATTGTAGTTATTTCTTTGCACTCTTCCCAAAAGACATGGAGTACAATATTAGATTTTTGATAAATACAAGTAACTGCCTTCTGTGCTTTAAGAAACAAAAGAACCATATGACACCAACGTCTGTCTTTTATTTTATAATCTCTAATCTAAATAACAATTACTAAGAACTTCATATTATGAAGTCAATTTTATATGATTTGCTTTATTTTTGAGACAATGTCTGGCAGATTTCAAGCTGGCCTTGAATTCCCTATATAGCCAACATTGTCCCTGAACTCCTGATCTATCTGCCTCTTTATCCCAGGTGCTAGGATTCCAGAGTTGTTTCACCCATAAACATTTATGTGGCACTGGAGATTAAACCCAAGGTTTCTGATGACAAGCATGCACCCTACTGCCTGAATAATAACATTTATCACAGAAAAGTCATTTTTATTACTTAAAATTGGGCACTGGTTGTTAAAAACACAAAAGGTGCATATTCAAAACAAGACAATGTAAAACAAAGTAATTGTTGAAACAAGAAAGTTATTTGTAATTTATGAATTACTATATTTATAAAATAGGCTTCTCCACTAAGGTATATAACTTTCCTAGACATTGATTTTAACCTTACTTAAAGTATCAGGCATGAATTCCAAGGCTTGGGGAACATTATGGCAGAGGGGCAAAAATCCTGTAAGAGCCAAAGTATTAGAGGGGAGTGTTATGAAGTGCTGACCATTGGACAAGACATGCTTGTTACACACATGAACTCAGTGTTGCTATGGTTTCCTGCTCAAAGTCAAGCCAGCTAAAAATTCCAGCGTGAATAGAGGAGGAGCTTCCAACAACCGACCCTTAATACTTGAAGATAAATTTGAATACCTAATCACACTAATTGAATTGAACTCAGTGGATATTAAGAAGAAAAATGGAATGATGTTCTGAGGAAGAGGTGTTTGTGGGAGAGGACTGAGAGACTGGACTGAGAGTAATGGGGGGATAGACAAGCAAGTCACATATATGGCACACGCCTTTAATCCCAACACTCAGGAGGCAGAGGCAGGTGGATTTCTGTGTTCGAGGCCAGATTCTACAGAGTGAGTTCCAGGACAGCCAGGTCTACCCAGAGAAACCCTATCTGAAAGAAGCTTCAATGAATAAGAAAGAAAGAAAGAAAGAAAGAAAGAAAGAAAGAAAGAAAGAAAGAAAGAAAGAAAGAAAGAAAGACACAAATCAAAACAAGAAAATCTGGATCCACCAAGATTACTCAAGAACAAATTGCAAATCAAAGCCAGAGTCTGGGAGAAAAAAAAAAAAAAAAAAACCCACAACAGCTTTATCATTTCTCTGAAGTCTGTTTACATTCATTCTTCCCATTGGCATCTATCATTATGCCTTTAATCATACACTGAATTCACATTCATTCACAACAAAAAAAGATAAGATTTGAGTCCTGTAGTACTCTGCTCAGATAGTCATAACAAATGCTGTAGTTGGGTGATTTAACAATAGAGATCGATTTAACTCTGTTTTTCTGTTTGCCGATCTCTGTATTTTCTTCCCTAAAACTTCAATATATTTTCCCTTTTTTCTGCTCTCTTATCACTCTTTCTTTATAACTTTCCCTTCTCATTTCATGTACCATTATTTTCAAAGAAACAAATAGTCTATGAGTCAGAAATCTTCCTCTTCCGTGTATATATTTTCTTTGCTTTAACTTTGAAAATCAATTAATCTATTTAATGTTTGGATTACCGGATTTTCTCGCCTGACTTAAAAACTTCTCACTATTAGCTCAAGTCAGATAGCAGCTATGCTATGAACAAATATTATATTTAGGTGACTTATATTTAGGTGACTAACCTTGTGAGTCACTGTAGACATGGGAGACCGTGGGAGACAGTGGTAGCTAATATGCTCAAGGCATTTCAGTATTCTACATTCTTTTGATTTTAAAAGTTTACTTTTATTTTTAATTATGTGTACGTGTGTTTGTATCAGAGGTAATATAAGGGTGTTCAGGCTGCTTCAGAAACTTGAAGAAGCTGAAATTACAGGAGGTGGAGAACCACTGGATGTGGGTCCTCTCAGTGGGGTGTCATGGTTACATGTCCCAGGACAGGTAGAACTTGGGAGGGAACTGGATCCATGCCTGCCATTCTCAACTCTGAGATTCCCTGGAGTTTTGAACCTGCTCAGCCTTAACCAGTTCTTCTGTCTGGTGGCATGGTCCACTTGCCTCACAAGGATGCATATTTTTTAATTACTTTCTTACATGATACTTGGTGGATATGGCCATTAATATGGCATTAAAGTCTAAACCATCTAGTAAGAAATAAAAAAGCAGACTTACCATATAATTTAGTGAAATTTCCACTAAAAGTACATGGTTAAAAATTTAAGGGTCCCATTTACTCATTTCTATTTTCCAAGCAGTGCACAAAATGATTGTTAAATATGTCTCAGTGAAAGATCTCAGCTTTAGCCATAAGTGCTTGTGTATTATATTTGGGCAAAAGATTATTCATTTCTAAAACATTATTTACCTTAAAGCAAAATAAAGCAAGAGAATTTCCCTGGTTCACCCTGAGTAAAGTATATGCATTCACATCCACCATCATGGACCTCCATAGGGTGGGGTTGAAGGGATGATTGTCATAAAAAGCCACACCTAAATCTCCAGGAGAAGCCCTTCTCTCTTCCTGCTCCACTTTACTCTCAGCACTCACTTGAAATCAAACCCAGAATTTCACCTTTGTCCCAGGTTCAGCTATCTCCTTTCTGCCTGGCGAGTAGAGAAACCACAGACCCATGGAGCCCAGCAGTGAGGCAGACATGTGGCCCAACACATCTTTTAGTTCTCAGCAGCTTTCAGGAGCTTTTAACAAAACCACAGAGCCAGTTCAGTGAAACAGCTATCACCTGCCTCAGCCCAGGATAAGTGCTCTGTGTGTGTTCAGGATCTGGAATTTAGAAACTAGTTTCTTTCTTTCTTTACAGACAATGTGAACCTCAAGAAGAAGGAAGACCAAAGTGTGGATGCTTTAATCCTTCTTAGAAGGGGGAACAAAATACTCATGTGAGATAGAGGGTGGGAGGAGATGGGATGATACACAGAGGGTCAGGAGTTTGAACAGGAGTGTGTAGAAATGGGGGATGGGGAACTAGGGGTAGCCACCAGCAAGTCCCAGATGCCAGGAAAGCAAGAGGCTCTCAGGACCCAACAGGGATGAGATAAGCTTGAAATGCCCAACAAAGTAGAGGGAGACTCTCTAGAGGCCACATCCAGAGGTTAGGCAAGATCGTCAGTTTGGGAATGGGGCCACCCACTCATCTCCAAGTTTTTAACCCAAAATTGCTTCTGTCTAAAGGAAATATGGGGACAAACTGTGTGGAGCAGAGACTGAAGGAAAGACCATCCAGAGACTACCCCACTTGGGGATCCACCCCATATACAGTTACCAAACCCAGACACTATTGTGGATGCCAACAAGTGCTTGCTGACAGGAGCCTGATATAGCTGTCTCCTGAGAGGCTCTGCCAGTGCCTGACAAATATAGAGGTGGATGCTCTCAGCCAACCATTGGATTGGGCACAAGGTCCCCAATGGAGGAGCTAGAGAAAGGACTGAAGGATCTGAAGGAGCTTGTAATCCCATGGGAGGAACAACAATAAGAACCAATCAATACCCCCAGAGTTCCCAGGGGTTAAACCACCAACCAAAGACGACACATGGAGGGACTCATTACTCCAGCTGCATATGTAGCAGAAGATGGCCTTGTCTGGCATCAGTGGGAGGAAAAACCTTTGGTCCTGTGAAGGCTCAATGCTCCAGTGTAGGAGAATGCCAGGGCAGTGAGGTGGAAGTGGGTTGATGGAGGATCACCCTCATAGAAGGAGGGGGAGGGGATAGGGGGCTTGTCGACAGGAAACCAGGAAGGGAGATAACATTTGAAATGTAAATAATTATAACATCCAATTAAAAAAAAAAAAAAAAAAGAAAGATGCATCTGATGGCTTTTTAAACCTTTAGTGTTGTGTGTGATGTGTATGTCTGAGTGTGACATGCATATGATGCACTTCCCATGAATATGGACATCAGACGTCAGCTTCCAGGAGTCAATTCTCATCTAACTTGCTAAGGTAGAAGCTCTTCATATTTTCATGTTTCTGCTACTCTGCTTAGTCCAGGCTAGTTGTCCTGAGAGCTTCTGGGAAATTCCCCCCTCTAACTCCTCTATAGACATAAGAATGTCAAGATTATAGATGTGAGCTACCACATCTGGCTTTTGTGGCTTCTGGACACCAAATTCAGAATGCTTGACTTGTGTACCAAGTATTTTTATGCACTGAGCCACCATATTACTTTGTTTTCCTTGCTTAAAAAAATGAGAAGTATTATTTCATAGTTTTTGGCATATGCATTATGTATGAAATTTGGTTTTAAAAGAGACAATAGAGACTGCATGTCAATGGAAATTTTATTTTCTATTTCATGGATTTAAAAAAGAATTCTCATAAATTCCTTATTCTCTTGTTTTATTATGTTTTCTTTAGACTAGGTCGTGATACACAGCTTATGGTAGCCTTCAATTTGCAATCCCCTGTCTCTGCTCCCTGAAGAAAGTGATCAAGGACATGTGAATCTTTATCTTCTTAAATTTAAATTCTTTATAAAATTTGTACATTTCACTGTGTATTACAAAGCTATTCATGTGTCTGTTTTAAATTTGACAGGAGAAAATGATTTGTTTAAATAAAACTCATTAGTAAATGCATAGTTAGTAAATGAATAGAAAGAAGAGTAAGAGTCCTCCTGTACAAAGCTTAAACAAATGGGTTCAAATACTTCAGAGCCCCGGAGAGAATGAAAAAGAGATAGTTAGAATGATAAATGGTCTCTGGTCATAACTTGTATTGACATCTCTAACTATATAACTATATATAGATATAGATAGATATTGATATCAAAAATGTGATATTACAACATAACAACTAACAAAGATACTTATTTCCATTCTCAGATAAACAAGATGCCCTGCACACTACTATAACACACAAGGACACACACACACACACACACACACACACACACACACACACACACATCAGCTGTTCCTCCCCACACGCATGAGCATTGTTCGAGAACAGTTGACCTTTCTGTTTCTGCCTTCTTATTTTCCCATCTACTTTTTAACAACTCTTCAGTCTTCTACCAATATCCTTTGTTTTGTCATTAAGTTCTACATAGCTCTCTTGAGGTCTGATCTGGACACTTTCACTTTTTCTTCACATACTTTCTATTGTTGGTCTTATCTGACTTCATGGGATTATTCCCACACCTATGAAGCCAGTGGAGTTCTGCTCCAGCCCTTCCAACTACAAAGACCTCTTGGCTCCTTACTCTATTCTTGTCCTGAGTTGAATTCACTCTGCTCCAGATATACTCTATATTTCTGATGCTTAAGGAGATGCTTCACTGTCCAGTGACCCAGAACAAAAAAATCTATGCTCTATATTTGGATGGATGCTCCCACTCTAACATTTTCTACATTAAATCAATCAGATAGTGATATCTGCATGACTTTCCAAATACTTCTGCATTTGATCTATTTCCTTTCTCTCTCTCTCTCTCTCTCTCTCTCTCCTCTTTATTTTAAACAAATGATGTGGGTTTTTTTTTTTTTTTCTAAATTTCTCTTTGTGTTGCTAGGGAAGATTTGAACTCTTTGACTTAAGTGATCTCCTATTCAGCTTTCTAAGTCGTCAGCACTATGTGTGTGTGTGTGTGTGTGTGTGTGTGTGTGTGTGTGTGTGTCTGTGATGTGTGAGTCTTGTCTCAAACAAAAACTATGTTTTCTTGTTCGGCATCTGCAGTATTATTTGCTATTTCCCTTTCCCTATTGTTTTGCTAATTTCCTGTGAAGATGTAGGTAAGATGCAAAACCAAAGCAGGAGAAAAAGACAAAAAAAAAAAAAAAAAAAAAGGAGAGTGGACTTTTTTTTTTTTTTTTTTTTTTTTTTTTTTTTTTTTTTAGATATGATCCAAATCTTAAGTTCTCCCAAGTGTTGTTCACAACTACCATGTAGTAGGATAAACACAAATTTCACTCAAGTCTTTCTTTTGGCAACCATCATGAGTCTTTTGAGGTCACTGTCAATCTATTTCAATAATTCTTCTAAAAAACACTCTTGACTCTAAAGTAAAAAATGTATTTACTATGAGCATTTAATCATAAGTTGTAAATTTTAAAGAAAAATATTCTGTAAAGCAAACCCTAAATGACTCCTGAGACCCCTCTGCTGTGTGATCCAATAGTCCTTGGAATAAATCACAATGTAGTTATTGTAACATGACACGTGACACTTTCTAATCAGAAATCCCTCCAACAAAACAATGGCTCTCTGAGGGATATGCATACACATATATGCATACATGTGTATGCATACACCTACCTATGTATTTATGTATGGAATAGTGGGAAAATTCTGGGTATGTTTTAAAAGAGATTGTAAATATTGCCATAAGTGTCATTCCATCAATAGTAAACAAAGTTTCTGGACAATTATTTTTAAATTTAGAATATTATAAATGTTGAGTGGAAAATATTCTCGGAGTTCAGCTTGAGGATAAAGAGGAAATAAACAAGCATTACCACAAATTTTAAGTTATTTGTGAGCATTCACAGATGACATTTACTGGAACCTCTGTGACCAATGAAGCCCCGCTTTGTTTATGATATTACATAAAACATTAATCTGACATTTTTGTAAAATTAAAAGAGCCAGATATGATTAGTTTGACAGAGTGAAAATGAAAATATTTTGACCCAGCCACAGCTTGTCCAAAGCACATTAATTAGAAGGATATGTCAAGACACACTGTAATTCAAGGGTACAATGAAGGCCCCACCGTGTAGTTTAGCCTGAGTTCAATAAAGTTGTGGCAGAAGGAATTTTGAATTAAACTTTGTGCTATCAAGATGGCAAGTCAACTTATGCAGTAATACAAATTTTAAAGGAGTCTTACAAGTTGGCTCAAAAAGATATGCCTTAATCAGAATTCTTCCTTCACAGAATCATAACAACTTTGAATGTGTGCATATATGCCTATATATGAATACATTTACATATATACATATATACACACACATATATAATTATGTACACACATATATAATATGTATATGTGTGTGTGTGTGTGTGNCCAATGCCTGGCAAACATGGAGGTGGAAGCTCACGGTCAGCTATTAGATGGAACACAGGGTTCCCAAGGAAGAAGGAGCTAGAGAAAGTACCCAAGGAGCTGAAGGGGTCTTCAACCCTATAGGTGGAAGAATAACCATGAATTAACTAGTTACCCCTGGGCTCGTGTCTCTAGCTGCATATATAGAAGAGGATGGCCTAGTTGGCCATCAGTGGGAAGAGAGACCCCTTGGTTATGCAGACTTTATAAGCCCCAATACAGGGGAACGCCAGGGCCAACGGGTGGGAGTGGATGGGTAGGGGAGCAGGGCCGGGAGTGGGGAGGGTATAGGGAACTTTCTGGATAACACTTGAAATGTAAATGAAGAACATATCTAATAAAAGTTGAAAAAAAAAAGGAGATTAAAAAAAAAGAAATGTTCTAGATTGTGTCAAACTGACCAAAAAAAAAAAAAAAAAAAAAAAAAAAAAAAAAAAAAAAAAAAAAAAAACTAGGTAAAGACTAATAATTCCCACAGCAAGTTGCCTGCAACCTAAAGACCTTCACATGCTGACGATATCTATGATGATATCTATAACTTGGACCAAGTCTAACATTCTTGGCTATTCAGAGGTTCAGCTCAGCCTGAGACTGAAGTCTGGCGGATCTAGAGAAGTTTTCAACCACATTCTAAATTCCAAAGCCTAAAGACCTTAAAGTTCTGGTGTCAATGCCAGGTGACATGGCAAGAAATAGTTTTACCTGTCTCCCCTGCCTGCTGCCTGCCCAAGTTGAAAATGAGTGTTCTCTGCCCAGCCCACTGACTCACTTGTAAATGTCCTTCACAGATATACCCTGCAATAGCAATATCTAATTCTCTAGGTATTCCTGAATTCATACACGCTAACACCTAATCGTAAACACATAGTTTTTACCCTGGCATTACTGAATGGGAGTGTGAGTCACAGGATTTGAAGACTTCAAAGATTCTTAGAAATCATTATATACTAGACCAGTTCTAAAACTTTCTTATTAAAAGCTTAGATTAGGAGCTCAAGAGAGATCTGACTTGGAATGGAGCCACCTGTAATGCAGGAGAATGCTTTGGAAGTTATATGGACTTTAGGGGTACAGTGACAACATGGGCAGGTTTCCTTAGCTTACAAGCCATGTGTCCCTAGAAGAGAGTGGACAGATGAGAAGTTAGAAAAGGTGGGAAGACACAAAGGTATAACGTGGGGATAGAGGACAGACTGAAGAGATTTACAGCAATTTGCAAATGTCTGCAAAGGTGAAACCACCTAAAGAGAAAAACCACCCAGAAGTATTAGAAATGTTCCTCCTTTGAGATTAGTTTTAGTTCTAAAAAGGATGCAGACCCAGAATCAGAACAAGTTAGTTAACACAAGGTTATCAGTCAACACAAGGAGGGATGTTTTCTCAGTTTGGTTTTCTGAAACTAGGGCACCTAATGCAAGCCAATCCACATCTATCGCTCTAGTGTGAATGTTGAAGCAGAGTCAACATAGACAAAGACTGCAGGTTGGAGCAAGGTAAACAACCTCTATGATCTTTGAAAATCCATCTTTTTAAAACTATCTGGTTGTGCTGGAATGATGAGGTACGACCTGAACCCATTTGTGGAACTGTGCTTACTTGAAGGGTCACTGTTCAAGATTTTTTTTTCACCCAGAAAGATTGACAAGGGATGTTAAATACTTATTCCATTTGGTTAATGTAGTTTGTTGTTGTTGATGTTGTTGTTGTTGTTGTTGTTCTTGTTGTTGTCGTTGTTTCTTAAAAAACCTGTCACTATGCACAATGTGAAGTCTTTGCTCCAGATATATGCCTTTATAGGTACAGGCAATGGGTATAACCTAATATGTAATAAGAATGGACTTACAAAATGTTGTCAAATTTGTATTTTATGGATAGCACGAAAGCTGGGTTTTATTATTATCTTCCCATTCATATGCTTAAATAATGTCATTGTTTCGATTTTTTAAGAGACAGAATAGCACTCTATATCCCAGCATAACCCAGAACAAACATTGTAAACAAGGCTGGCTATGAACATGTGGCTATCCTTCTGGGAGTACAATTTTAAGGCAGAAGAGCATTTATCTAGAATCTTTAAAAGATAGATGGCTTTTGCTTTAAGATATGGGCTAGATATTGGTTGATATCCTATCTGACTTGCTCTATACAGTATAAAAGACTCCAGTGAAACTAGGAGAAAGGAGTTGTTTAGCTTCCTTAGGAGGCTTCTGAAAGAAGACAACTTGGAATACAATCCTGAAATTCAAGCCATGTTGTCATGGTCACATGACAAGTGACCTCCAGCATATAAGGGACTAACACTCTGTTGCCACCTTGAACTGCTCATAGCTAAAGTCCTAACTGCGATCTCTCTAGCTCAGCTTCAGCTTCTACCTTTTCACATGCCATACTGGCTTGTGTGCGTGCGTGCTTTCATCTATCCTGTTGGGTTAGGTTCCACACTCTTTGCTTTTCTCTTTTAGAAATATTTATTTTGTGTTTTGAGATTGTAATACATCATTTCACCCTCCCCTTTCCTCCTTCCAATTCCTCATAGACTCCCTCCCTTTGCTCACGGCCTGTACTCCCAGCTTTAACTCTAGATTATCTTTCAGGACTGGAGTCGGCTCAGCTCGTGATCCCAGGCACTCTTAACCTTGGCTGCCCTGAGCTAATCATCTTGGTCACACCCAGTTTGAGTTGTCATCCTCTGGACCAGTCTCTGTAGAGTCCTAACACATTCCTGTGGATCACTGTTAGGTCTGTCGTAAGTATTCAAGACAATAGTCTCTTTTGAAATTATAATTGGCGAGTCTTCAAGACAGTGTTTCTGATTCCTAAGTAGTAGCAGGTTTCAGGTGCACAGTTAGAAATTCTTACAGTAGGCTGGTAGATCTGTCTTTTACTTCAGTTTGAGTCCCAAATTCCCATCATCCATCAGAGTGATTCTTCCATCTGTACTTAAGAGAACTTTACTAAGCTTTGACTGATGGTTACAAGTATACCAACAAGACAACCGACCAGCAAGACAACTCCTTGGAGAGGGGAGCTTGCTGACATGCTGGATGATGTGAATGGGATACCTGGATCCCATGTAAAGCTGAAAGGAAAGAGCTGACTGCACAGAAGTTGGCCCCTGACTCTACATATGCTACATGGTATAAATGCACACCTATATGAACAGCACACACATATACACACACATTCAGACACATACACACACACATTCAGACACACACATACATTCACACACACACACACACACACACACACACACACATACATTCACACACACACACATACACATACAATGGAGGTGATAGGTGGTTAGATTGGTACAACTAACTCTGATATTAATGTGTTTTTATTTTATCTAAGCTAAACACATTTAACAGAACAAATTTGGGAGATCTGATATAAGTGTTTTGGGGGGAGACCTGATTGAGGGTTTAGGGGAGTATCTACATGGGAGGGAAATGCTTAAGCACAATATTATCATTCAGTAGCATTTTAAGAATATTTAGATAAAAAATTTCAGTTAAAATTAAATTAAAAAAGAAAATTATTAATAATTTAAACAGACCAGTTTTAGGAAATTTTATATTTAACGGCAATTAACTTTGAATATAAGAAAGAGAAAGAGGAAGGTAGTTTAGTGCCATGCCTAAAAAGAATGGGTTTCTGTTTGAACAGGTTTACAAAGCTCTATAGCCTTCTGTCTTCTACATTTCTAATTCAAAGAAGCACAGGGAATAAGGGAATGTGTTTGTTTACACTTGGCAAAAACCCGACTTCCTTGTTTCTAAGAAAAAGAGCTTTTCAAAGATTTCTTGGACTTCAGATAGCTCTTGCAAAACAATATTTTGATGAGCTAAGTGTGAATGAATCAGAGACATATGGATTGGATTCCCGTTGAGATCACATGGGTTTCAGCATACGCTGCAGAGAATGCTTCTAAGACAGAATCGATAAAGGCAAATGTAGAATATTTTTCAAAACTTGTTTGGAGATACCTTATGTCCTGGACCAAACACTAGAGGTTTAATCTTTCCTTTTAAATCTTTTATGAGAGATAAATACTTCTTCTGTAAGGGAAGAGCGTCGAAACTTGTTTGGTGCTGCTATTTATTTGGGGGAAGGCACAGTGTGAATGGATGTGTGCATAAATGGTGTGATGCATGTGAACGCGTGCATGTGAAGGCCAGAAGTTGGCATTGAATGTCTTCTTAAATTGTTACTCACCTTATAAGTCAAGGCAGGGCCTCTCCCTTAAACCCAGAGCTTTCTGATTTAGCTGATCTCAGTACTCAGTTGCTGAGGGATCTGATCTCTTCCTTTGCACTGGGGTTATAGGAACCTGTCACACCTGCTTCATATCTGTGTGTTCTTAGGAGGTTCGAATTCTCATCCTCATGCATGTATGACAAGCACCTTGCTCACTGACATTTCACTCCTTCTCTAGAGTCAAATTTTATCAAGCAGTATGCAAAGTGATAATATTCAGAAGCCACGTCCTCCTCACCGCATAGCTGTGACTGACTCTAGGAAATTTCCAGGTTAATCCTTCCTGTTGCCCTTGGTTTTCATTCTCTGTCTTTGCCTGCTGAAGGGAAGAATGCAGGCATTAGAAAACAATGGAACTTTGTGTTTGCTAAAATTTGCATGACCTGCTGAACCTAGTACTTCTTCTCCCTAGTATTCCATAAAGGTCATTTCAGCACAGTTCTATAAAGGTTCTGTTTAAAGGTGAGTGATCTCAGACACTTGTGATTTTCTGTCATAAAAAATAATATTTAAAATTATACTGGAAACTATATTGACTGGAGATGCTAGAATATGAATGACTTTGAAATTGGGAATTTTGCCCATAATGAGATTATTTCATGGCTAATTCTATTTATATATTATATAGTACTTACATAGTTATATTTATATACTTCAGAACTTCAGAATCTCTATAGTTCATGAAATCACAATGGAGGCAGTCTCTTTTTCTCTTTCCCCTGTCCCTGTCCTTTCCTCTCCCTCTCCCTCTCCCTCTCCCTCTCCCTCTCCCTCTCCCTCTCCCTCTTCTTTCCTCCCTCCCTTACCCCCTCTCTCTCCCATTCATGGCAGACTTACATTCAGTGTTGTCATGAGCTGAATTATTTACTTCTAGAAGCCATATGCCCAAGTCCCATCCCATGCCCAGCAGTGTAGAAGGTAATCAAATTTAGAGAAAAGAGAGATCCGCATTAGAGTAGGCTACAATATAAGAAAATTGATGTTCTTAAATGAAAAGGAAAAGAGGAGAAAGCTAGATATTAGGATGATCAGAGAACACAGGTAAGACAGATAGATGTGTCTGATGAATAATCTCATGACTTCAGAGGAAACCATTCCTGCTAACTAACACCTCAGGCTCAGACTTCCGGTCACCAAAATCAAGATATTATACATTGCAATCTGTAAGCCACCCACAGTGTGGTGCTTGCTTAAAGGTGGTCTAGCACCTGAATCAGTGATGGAGATCTTTACTATCTACCCTTTGAAATGATCCACCAAGTTCACACAATCTTCCTCGAACCTACATTGTTAACCATAAAGGCATACACACTAAAGTCTCTCTAAACATTGGTACCCATGAGGAAGAATATGGAACTTAAAGCTAAGGTCCAGCTCATTTGGTCTTCACACCATCTGCATTTTGAACTCTTAGGGCAGATCCAGAGTCTTATTCTTTCCAAGATTAGATTCTGTCTTCTGCATTTTCCCTTGGATTCAGTTTGTCTTGTTCAGTTTTTATTCTTTTCTATTGATGTTGGGCCTGTTTGAAAACTGGCATGGGTTCTGTATACTGTTCTCAAGTTGTCCAAGCAATAATTCATATGAAGTCATATTTGCTTCTGGTTGTACTATTTTAGGAGAGTGTGGGTATTCTTGTCATGGGATGGTTTATCTGTGGTGCTTTTATAGCCTGTCTCCTACCTCTTCCTTTATGAGCATGGCTTCGGATGCATATCCAGATTTTCTGTGCCTCTATACTGATAGGGACCTCCCTGTCCACTGATTGTTCTGACTCTATATGCCTGAGATGACTTAGTCACAGTCTTTGGTGTCAGACTGGTTGTGTATTCCCCCACAATAACCATGTAGGATGTTTCTTTTACTTGGAACAAGAGTGATAATAGTAACTGTTCTGTTGAATTGTTGGGGAGTTTGAATCAGATATCATATGAACAAGCTGAGTGTTTTTTTTTAAAAAAGTTCAGTGTGAATCAGTGGGACAGTGTGAATTGTCATCTTGAGAAGATCTAGACTTACTTAGAACTATACAAATATACCCTTTGCGGTGGGGCATACCAGTAATGAGGTTTTAGCCTTTGACCAGGCCTGGGAAGGATTATGTTGATTAGAAAAATTGAGAGGAGAAGACTCACCATAAAAATGAGAGGCACCATTACCTGCACTTGAGTTTTGGACTGCAGAAAAAGGAGAAAACTACCCATGCCTCAGCATCCATTGCTCCCTGCCTCTTGACTGTAGAGTCTGGCTGAGTTCAAACCTAAGGTTTTCATGCCAAGAGAAGTGGGTCAAATGTGATGAGTGTGCTTTCTTTAGTATAACAGTGTCATCAGAAATCACAGGGAAGAATTGCTCTCTTTGAAGAAGGATTTAGCACAATTATAAACAAAACGAAGGAGAAGCCTTTAGACCTTAAGAATAAATCTGGGAACCATTCTTTATAGTTAGAATTAAACTCCTTACATGCTCCAGAGATTTTAATCCACTGTTTTGGTTAAGAGACGTGCAAGAAGACATTGTACATATCCACATTCTGTACTCATGGATTGAGAGCTGTGTCTTTGCCAGTGGCGTGATACTGTGACCATAGTGTTCTGGAGATGTGAATTGATTGCCACCTTGCCATTTCATCTGTGCATGTTTTGAAACTGGGAATCCTGACAGTAAATTAGGTCAGTCAAGGCTCCAGGAAACCCACAGATCATGTTTGGCTGATCACAATGTTCTATTGGGAGTGGAGAGGAAGCAACAAGGTACAGAGTTTGAGCACAGTGTGTTGCTTCGTGGGATTTTACTGTGATTAATCTCTGCCTTTGTACAAATTATTTCATTGGTATCTGTCATTTGTTTCACCAAGTGTTGATAGGCAAAATTATCTGGAAACTCCTTTCAGATGTACATTATGCAACTTGAGGCCATGATCCAGGTATAATTTTGATAAAGATCAAAAACTTTAAAAACAGCTATTTTCAAATGTCTTCCTCCTCTATTTCTAGTTTTTAATTGGCTTTATACTGTCAGTTAGGAGTAGTACACTTGATAACAATTTCTGCCCATTTCTCTAGGTAAGGTGTTGCGATAAACACACATAATAAAGATATTTGGGGGTCTCAGGATATTCATGTGGTATAACTAAATAAGAGTAAAGTGATCACTACTTTTAAAAGATCTTTGTGTGAATCTCTATGTGTAGATAAATATGCATGTTGGATGGAAAAGGAAGAGTGCTATGACAGCCATCCTCTCTTTTAAAGGAATAAAAATGAGAGGAGTAATATTATCTGGTACACATGGATTCAAGGGCACAGCGACTTTAATATTTTTTTTCATACAAATTTGTCCAAACCTTGACCAGACCTTTTGAGGAAAGGTTGTCTCCAAAATCCTGCATCTCTAACTGAATTATACACTTTTCTAATATTCTTAAACTTTTCACAATTTATATCAATTTCTGAAGGTTGCTTGTATGTTCATTCATTTATTGATGCAGGCTCCTCACCAGAATGCCAACTGTATGACTCAGGGACTTAATTTGCTGTACCCCTACATTTTCAAAGACTGCCTGCCACAAAAGAGATATCAACCACATTTGTTGTAAAACTATAAATAAATGATTTGACTCAATACTCAAGTCTCTGAATGAGTTTAACAGAGAAACATGAGAGTTGTTGGTTCCCTCAGCAACACTACTACAAAGATTAAACAATCTCTTTCAATTTAAGCCTAACATTATCAAACATGTTCATTTCATTCATAGTTTTGGTGTTATCATCTAACAAAAATTTACACTGCACTTTGGCCAATTACAGCCCTTTTGAAGTAGGAAAAAGATGCCATGAGAACTTACTATCTAAATTATTGAGGAAAAAGTAAAGAATAGGTGTTCTCCAAATCTGCACAATAGTTTCTTCAAATCATGGTGAGCTTGAGCATGCAATAAACTCTGGAGCTAGAAATAGTTTCCAGCAGCTAACAGTTGTTTGTAAACATGCTATAATTCAATTATGCCTTTTAAAGCCACTGCCTCCCAAAAAGATATATTTTCAAGGCATATCAACCTAGACAGCATCATTACCCTTTACTCAGAAAATATCAGACATGCGATTTACTTATTACCTGAAAAGGGATTCACATCAATGGTGCATAGTTTAAAAATGACATTTCTTAGCTCCAATCTTTGTCTCTGTAACTCCTTTCATGGATGTTTTGTTCTCTATTCTAAGAAGGAAGGAAGTATGCATACTTTGGTTGTGTTCTTCTTGATTTTCTTGTGTTTTGCAAGTTGTATCTTGAGTATTCTAAGTTTCTGGGCTAATATCCACTTATCAGTGAGTACATATCAAGTGAGTTCTTTTGTGATTGTGTTACCTCACTAAGGATGATTTCCTCCAGATTCATCCATTTGCCCAAGAATTTCATAAATTCATTGTTTTTAATAGCTGAGTAGTACTCCATTGTGTAAATGTACCACATTTTCTGTATCCATTCCTCTGTTGAGGGACATCTGGGTTCTTTCCAGCTTCTGGCTATTATAAATAAGGCTGCTATGAACATAGTGAAGCATGTGTTCTTTTTTTGTTTGTTTGTTTGTTTTTTGTTTTGTTTTTTTCAAGACAGGTTTCTCTGTATAGCCCTGGCTGTCCTGGAACTCACTTTGTAGACCAGGCTGGCCTCGAACTCAGAAATCTGCCTGCCTCTTCCTCCTGGAGTGCTGGGATTAAAGGCGTGTGCCACCACGCCCGGCTTGGAGCATGTGTTCTTATTACCAGTTGGAACATCTTCTGGGTACATGCCCAGTAGAGGTATTGTTGGATCTTCCGGTAGTACTAGGTCCAAATGTCTGAGGAAACTCCAGACTAATATCCAGAGTGGCTGTACCAGCTTGCACTCCAACCAGCAATGGAGGAGTGTCCCCCTTTCTCCACATCCTCACCAGCATCTGCTGTCATCTGAGTTTTTGATCTTAGCCATTCTGACTGGAGTGAGCTGGAATCTCAAGGATGACTTGATTTGTATTTCCCTGATGACTAAGGATGTTGAACACTTTTTTCAGGTACTTCTCTGCCTTTCAGTATTCCTCAGTTGAGAATTCTTTGTTTAGCTCTGTACCCCATTTTTAATGGGGTTATTTGAATTTCTGGAGTCCAGCTTCTTGAGCTCTTTGTATATATTGGATATTATTCCCATATCAGATTTAGGATTGGTAAAAATCCTTTCCCAATCTCTTGGTGGTTTTTTTTTTTCTTATTGACAGTGTCTTTTGCCTTACAGAAGCTATGCAATTTTATAAGGTCCCATTTGTCAATTCTTGAGACTACTCCACCTGGGGATCCATCCCATAATCAGCTACCAAATCCAGACACTATTGCATATGCCAGCAAGATTTTGCTGAAAGGATCCTGATATAACTATATTGAGTGAGGCTATGCCAGTGCCTGGCAAATACAGACGGGGATGCTCACATTCATCTATAAGATGGAACACAGGGCCCCCTATGGAGGAGCTAGAGCAATTACCTAAGGAGTTGAAGGGGTCTACAACCCTTTAGGTGGAACAACAATATGAACTAAACAGTACCCCCAGAGCTTGTGTCTCTAGATGCATATGTAACAGAAGATGGCTTAGTCAGCCATTGCTGGGAAGAGAGGCCCCTTGGTCTTAGAAACTTTATATGCCCTAGTACAGGGGAATGCCCGGGCCAGGAAGTGGGAGTGGGCAGGTGGGGGAGCAGGGCGGGGGGGAGGGAGGGTATAGGGAACTTTCGGTATAACATTTGAAATGTAAATAAAGAAAATATCTAATAAAAAATTAAAATAAAATGAAATAAAATGGAAATGAAAAAAATGACATTTCAATTGCTACAAAAAATATTATTTTAAATGGAAAGTGAATGGGTTGGATTATGTCTTCCCCAAAAGACATGCTGTCATCTGCTACTTTAGAATGCCCCCTATTTGGAATTACTGATATACAGAGTATCAAGTTAAAATGGAGGCATCAGGGTGAGCTTCAGTACAAAATGATTAACATCTTTGTAAAATGGGGAATGTGGCTATAAAACCATACAAGGAGAATGGAACAGGGGCCTAGAATTTTTGTTGCTACAGGGCTACAAACTACCAAAATCTGGGGCTGAAAACTAAAACACATACTTCCTAGCACCCAGACAGTACATTTGACTGTTGACAACCTGATCTCATATTTCTAGCTTCTGAAAGAGTGGAATGATGAAATTCAGTTGTTTATGTCATGCTGTTTGTGAAACCCTTTCCTAACAAATCAATACAGTAAGCTAGAGCGTTAGTCAGCTTTTTATTATGACAAAATACCTGTGATAACGATGATAATAATAATAATAATAATAATAATAATAATAATGACCTAATAGATTTAAAAAGATTTATTCTGGCTCATGTGTCTAAAAATCCAAGTCCAGTCCTGAGTTGCTCTTGCCCTTAGTTTCTGGCTGGGGAGACATAGCAGGATAAGGGAGCATTCGTCAATCTCATCTTGAGCCAAGAGCAAAGTGAGAGAGGAGCAGTAGAGTCACACCATCCTATTGACAGCACACCTTCAGTGACTTAATGGGCACTTAAAAGACCCCATATTATAACATTTCCATCATGTCCCAATGCTGTAACTGATAAGCAACTTTTGAACCATAGCCACTAGGTTAGAGCATATACAACTGGCACAATTGAGTCCTGTTGGGAATTTTCCAGTCATAGTAACTATTTGCCTTTTCATCTTGAAAGAATCAATTACTAAAACTTCATAAAATGTTTTCAAGATAAAATATATTATTGTATTAAATTATTATAATTGTTGTTTGAAAATCTAATGAGTTTATATAGAAAACACTCATGACATTTAGATTACATTTTAGAAGTCATTAAACTGGGCTGATGTGATAACCCAAAGTACTTTGCACTAAGCTCAAAGACCAGAGTTTGATTTCCAAAATCCATTTGGTGGAAGAACAGACACTACTTCAGCTCTGAACTCCACAGGTGTGTTAGACACAGACACGTGCATACACATTCAATACAATGTTTAAGTCATTAAATTACTTCAACAGATGTCAAGAACATATTTTCAGTACTTCAAGTTCTATTCTGATAATTTAAACAATTTAAACACAAATGAAATGACTAAGAGATCATCCAAGAAAAGATTAGTGCTTCTAAAATGTGCTAATCACTCATTGCATTCAATTGAATCAAACATAATACACAAATTAAATATTTCTATTAATGTCATAAAATATTTGTCACTGTAACCAGTCTGCCTGAAAAAAATTTACAGCCAAAATCACTGATAGAAGAAATTAATATATATTATATATTAATAAAAATTAAAAATATATTGATTAATAATATTAACAAAATTAACTAATATTAATTAATAATAATATGTTATACGTTGATAATATATTAATAAGAATATATATATATATATATATATATATATATATATATATATATATATACACATATATATGAAGTGGCCAAGCTAACCTCTTTCCTAAATGGACTTGTTTTCTATGGGTTTCAGAGGACAGACCTGTCTATGCAGAAAAGGAGCAAATCCATAGAACCTCTTGATCATAGCAACAGAATTGATCATGGCTACTTACTTCAGGATGAATACATTCTCATCATACATGCCTCATCCATTTACTTGTGAACAAGTAAAGCAGCTGTACTCATGGAAGCAGAATATGGGGGTGGAGAAATGGGTACAATGTGAGTAAAAGTGTATAGTGCAGAATAGTGATGTCTAGCATATTGCATGATGACCCAGTTGACAGTACTATGCTATGTAAACAAATTTTCTAAGACATAGATCTTATGTATGCTTAATACATACATACATGGAGAATCAAAAAAAGCAGTGACCATGAGGTTATGGTTATAGTAACTGGTCTGATTGTGATCAATTTATAATATATACTTTATTAAAATACAAGGTTGTATACCTTAAACATATAATACTAATATATACAATTCATAAAACTGAACATTTTATGAAAGAAATGAAAATTTAGACACACAGAAAATGACAGTTATTTAGGTATCACAAGAAAATATAAAATATACACAGACAAGACTGCACATTTTGGTCTAAAATACTATAAGACATGCATAGTTGCAAGCACCCACAATAGTTATACAAAAACATGGAAAGGACTCTCTTTTCCCAATGTCCTGTCTATGGATATTAAATGCTATACAGCAGGAAAGGCAACTACTAGTAAACATTTTAATGATCTCAATAATCAATACTCAATAATCTTTCTCAAAGTACTACTTTATGTCTTTCCAAATATTTCAAGTGTATATCTATATAAAGATTTCTTTGACTGGTATTATACCATACATATTCTTTTGAGATATGCTTTAACACTTAATATATAAAATATATATACATATTGCTTTCATTCTTCGAAGATATCTAGCTGTATAGATTTGTCGGTAATTATTATAAATACTATTATTTTTATTAATGAGGTTTGTTTTATACTATCTTGCAAAAATTCTTGAAAAACAACTCTATGTGAATATATTTTAAAAATGAATTTTTGAAAGTCAAATGAATGTATCACCAAATGAAAAAAAAAAAAAAAAACCCAGGACAACCCCAGCACACTCACACATAATAAATATATGCAAACCATTCATGTACATGAACAGTCACAAAACCACTTTTATAACAGAACATATTTTACACATAACCCAAAAATAATGGATTACTTCATTAAATAAGGACACTTCAAAGTATCACAACAAACACTCCTAACAGATGCTTGCCAAGTTCTCAGAGTAAAATCAGGCTGTATGGAGTCATCTGTATCATCTGGGAATACGAAGATATGATGACTATCTATTGTACTCTGATGGATGTTTTGCTAACAGAAGTTGTTGCAATATCTGGTTTTGTGGTCCTTCTGTGTTCTGGCAGATTCAAGGCCCCTGATCATCATCCCGTTCCATTTTCTTCCAGTTAGTGAGATTTTTCTTTTTCTTTCTTTTTCTTTTTCTTTTTCTTTTTCTTTTCTTTTCTTTCTTTTTTTTCTTTTAAGTGCTAGGCTGGTCCCTGATTGCTGGATGAAGTCCTTTCCTAGTCTTTGAGAACAGCTCCCTCCTCTCTGTCTCTGTTTCATCCAGCTCCACATTCTCCTGGTCATTGTTTTGCGTTCTCATCCTGCATCAGCCCTGCCATTCATCAGCACTAAGATGTCTACTGCTGAGGACAGGAGCTTAGAAGCAGATACAGGCAGGATGCTATCTGACCAAACCAGCTGTTTGTCTTTTTGTCTTAAAGATTGAGACATGTGATTTTGATTAACACAGGCAGTAATGCCATGAGGTAATGTTCTCCTTTATTCAAAGGGCCTTTCCTTATGCAAGGAGAAGGGGATGATTCAACATTATTACTCAAGACATTATTTTCCCAAGGCCCTTTTGCCTTGGGAATCACAAAGTTCAAGACAGGATGCAGTATTGAATTGTCATCGAGAACCAGACTAATGATGCAAGATGACATCTGCATTGCAATGCCAATGTTAATAGGGTCATTAAAAGGAAAAGCACCACTTAGGCTCTCTGCTCTTAGAACTTGAAGAGAAATGCTAATTATAAGGTAGGTGAGCATGATTGTGGCAATATTCTGGCTCTATGGAAATATAGTCTTGTACTCCACTTGTAAACAATTAAAAGGGAAAGTCATGTCTTACTCTCTAGCTTATGATGATTGACTCACAAAGCTAAATGTTTTAAGCAGAAACCTAAACAGAATAGCCTCTGGTATCTGCAGTCATGGCCTTCTCCCCTGAATTTTACTATCTTATCTTTTCCATATTTGGTTCAAGCCCACAGGCCTTAGAAACATCAGATGGGACAGGAAGTTGGTCAGTATAAATAACAGTGCAGTATTGTTACATGCTGCTTCTTTACTAGGAAACGCTTTGAGAGCTGAGTATCTACAAAGAAGCCAATGGCAAATAGAATGGAGGCAAACATTTGGTGCTGGGTACTCAAGAGAAGGAGGTTTTGTGTCTATTAGCTACAACTCAGAGTTCTAAAGATAAAGAAACATTGAAGTAGGAAGAAAATGATGCCCAGAATAGGGAAGAACCAGATCCTATAAGGATGCTAGAGACTAGCATCTGGGTTGTGTCTTATCTAAATCTCAGAAACACTCAAACATGTGAAAAGGAGATTGGAAAAAAAGAAAGCAATTTCAGACTAACCAAATTGTTCCATCTCCCGAAAGACAGCCTTGATCAAGTCCAGGTTGGATCCCACTTTGCCACTAAAGGGAAGACCATACACATCTGTAGATAATCCGTAACTATATTTCACCCAGAAAATCTACTAGAGCATGAGACAAGAAATATATCATTCCAATCACTTAGGCAAAGCATGTTTCTGAAAAATGGAGCTTAAATATCTAAATCACTTTCAAGAAGTGTTCAAAATTTTTGCAAGAAATCATAGTGGGTAAAAAAAGAGGGAAGAAACATCATCCCTCTAGATTTTTTATTGAATATTTTCTTTATTTCCACTTCAAATGTTGTCCCCTTTCCCAGTCCCCCCCCAGAAACCCCCTATCACCTCCACCTCCCCCTGCCTCTATGAGGGTGTTCCCCGGCCCACCCACTCCTGCCTTCTTGCCCTCAAATTCCACTACATTGTGTTATCAAGAAAAATGTTTGTGACAAAAATTAAGAAAATTTAATGATGAAATTATATCTCACAGAAATATAGTTTTGTCCTCAAAATATAATTTACAGACTATTAAAGAAACTGATAAAACCACTTTGGAAAACAATATGGTGGTTCCTTAGAGAACTGGAAATAATCCTACCTGAAGACCCAGCTATACCACCACTAGACATATACCCAAAAGATGCTCCAAAATATAACAAGGATACATGTTCCACTATGTTTATAGCAGTCTTATTTATAATAGCCAGAAGCTGGAAACAAACCAGATGTCCCTCAACAGAAGAATGGATACAGAAAATGTGGTACATTTAAACAATTCAATACTATTCAGCTATTAAAAACAGTGACTTCATGAAATTTGCAGGCAAATGGATGGAACTTTAGAAAATATCATCCTGTGTGAGATAACCCAGTCACAAAAGAACACACATGGTATGTACTCACTGATAAGTGGATATTAGCCCAGAAGCTCAGAGTACCCAAGATACAACCCACAAAACATATGAAGCTTAAGAAGAAGGAAGACCAAAGTGTGGAAACTCCAATCCTACATAGAAGGGAGAAAATCACAGGAGGCAGAAAGAAGGAGGGACCTGAGAGGGAGTGGGGAAAAGAGAGTCAGTATTAGATATGTAAGGGACAGGAGAGAAGAACAGAGAATCAGGAAATCAAACAGAAATATGTAGCAGTGGGGAAAGGGGAACTGGGGGTAGCCACTAGAAAGTCCCAAACTCCAGGGAAGCTAGAGGCTCCCAGGACACAACAGAGATGACATTAGCTGAAGTATTCAACAAAGGGGAAATAGAACCTGCAAAGACTATCTCCTGTGGATAGGTCAACAGATGGGGTCGTCTATCCACCTCAAAAATTTTAACCCAGAATGGTTTCTATCTAAAGAAAATGCAGGGACAAACAATGGAGCATATGCTGAAGGAAAAGCCATCCAGAAACAATCCCACCTAGGGATCCTTCCCATCTACAGACACCAAAATCAGAACTATTGCAGATGCCAAGAAGCTCTTGCTGACTGGAGCCTGGTATGGCTGTTCCCTGAGAGACTCTGCCAGCTAAGACAGATGCAGATACTCACAGCCATCGGCCTGAGCCCAAGGACCCCAGTGGAAGAGCTAAAGGAAGGACTGAAGGAGCTAAAGGAGTTTGCAACCCCATAGGAAGAACAATATCAACTAACTGGACCACCCACCCCCAAGAGGTCCCAGGGACTAAACCACCAACCAAAGAGTACACAAGGAGTGATCCAGGGTTCCAGTTGCATATGTAGCAGAGGATGGCCTTATCCAGCATCAATGGTAAGGGAGCCCCTTGGTCCTGTGGAGGCTTGATGCCCCAGTGTAGGGGAATGCTAGGGCAGTGAGGTGGAAGTAGGTGAGTGGGCAGAGGAGCACCCTCTTGGAGACAAAGAGGAAAGGGGGATGTGGAGGGAAAACCAGGAAGAAGAATGTCATTTGAAATGTAAACAAATAAAATGATTAATATAAAAGAAAACAACAACAACAACAAAACCAGACTATAAATGCAAGTCACAGACTATAAAAGGCTTTGTTGTTGTTGTTGTTGTTGTTTTTCAAAACTCAACAAAAGGCTTTTGTTTCCAGAATTATATATATTTTTTTTGAAATTCAGTAATGTGAAAATTAACCAATCCATCAAACAAAAACAACAGTCAATTAATCTGAACAGAATCTTATAAGAGGAAAACTCTCTATCAATGAGCACATCTAATGGAAGTCAGTAAACCAACCCCCAGAGAAATGCAAAGGAAAACCACAAGCCGATATTCCTGCAGACCACTACATACATGGCTGATGCTCACAGGTTGTGCCAGTGAGGCTGTGAGACAGCCAGCAATCTCATCAGTGATTATAGGGCAAGCAAAGCAGTGTGTATTAGCATGGGAGCAGCAAGTCCAGTCCTAGCCAGTTCAACATATCTGAAAACCTATCCTTTTGTAACAAATCTCTATGGAAACCTTTGCAATATTAGTTATGAGCCTAAACCAAAAGCAACCGAAATGCCCGTCAGTGGATGAATGGATGGAAAAATGTGGCGAAGCTTTACTTCAGAATGCTAGTCAGAAATAAGCAGGTAGAGCATTACCTTAAGGAGCAAGGATGGACTTTCAATTCTACTAAGTGCAAATAAAGTACAACCAATTAATATAACTGGTCAACATGTTGTGTGGCCACAGAGGAGCACCCGGTGCTATGCATGTGTATGGTAGCTAGAATTGAGATATGTTGCCTCAGAGTACAAATCCATGACTGCCTGATTCTATGATTAATGTCTATTAGATCACACTACAAAGATTTGTGAAAAATAAGTTTTGACTAAAAACAGTTCAAACTACTGTATATAACTACCAAAATCCATTCAACTCTACCTTTAAAATCGCTGTTGCTGCAGTCGCTGATATAGAAAGATTTGTACCACATGTACAGAAGAGTTAGTTTGCTTAGATCTAGGGGGTAGTCAGCCAGTGCTAAGTTACTTAAAATGCCCAGGACAACCTACCATGAACTAATATATTAAACAATAAAACTCAAGTTCTTGCAGCTCTGGAGGAAATAGACTAAGGTCAAGGAATCTCAGATGTCTGCCTTTGTGACATGACCACACGATGTCCTCTACTGTGTGTACACACAGCTCCCTTCCTATTAAGGCCATAGTCACATCAGAGTGCTTTGATGGTCTCATTGAGTTGCTCTTTTAAAGATTCTTCTCCAAATACAGTCAAAATGGGAGAAGTGCTACTCCAACCTGTAAGTTCTGAGGTAACACTGTTTGTGCAAATGCTGCAGTAAATATTTAAGCATGCATTTGAGGATAATAAGTCTTCATTGTCTAGTGACTAAATGACCAGCAAATATGAAAAAAACATTCTAGATGTTAATCTGCTAATCAACTTGCAGCCAGTACATGCAGCTTGTAATGACAAGCTTTGAAAAGTCATTGTGGAAACACATATGTATAAAACATGTTAACTCTGATACTTTATAAATAAGAGAAGTCCCAAACACTAAGAACCTAAGCATATTTTCTCATTTATAACATTTAAAACATAGAAAGAGCCGGGCATGGTGGCGCACGCCTTTAATCCCAGCACTCAGGAGGCAGAGGCAGGCGGATTTCTGAGTTCGAGGCCAGCCTGGTCTACAAAGTGAGTTCCAGGACAACCAGGGCTAGACAGAGAAACCCTGTCTCGAAAAACCAAAAAAAAAAAAAAAAAAAACCCAAACATAGAAAGGAAACAAAAACAAGAGAATAGACTAAGTGGAGAGTGATAATCCTTGATTCAAAGTAAGACTATAATATCAGAATATTAGAACTATTTACCTGAAATTATACATTGCCTTTTTTCCTTGCAAATATTTAATTAATAATCATAAATTTGGTACCAATAAAAAAGACGACAATTTTTGCTCCTGTTTTCACATTCTTTCCAATTTCTCCGTTTATATAATACTACTTTTCCCCAAACATACAAACACTCAATATCTCTGGGAAATATATTTAAAAGATTACTCTTGGATTACTAAGTAAAGTCAGTCAATGCTCACAGAAAACTACTGTAGATAAGAAGACAAATAAACATTCAGTGTGTTTATTACAAATGCTTCAATCATAAAAATGATGAATCAGCTGTGTCTAGGAAGTGATTTTGAAGACAAATTGAATGTGTGATATGATAAAATAATGAGTAGAATAATAAATATATGCACAAACACGAATCCACATTTGTACATATATTTATTATTTTCCACCTGTATATTTTTTTTCAGCAAAGACTCTAATGGATTTAGAAACATATTTGAATCACGGAAATAATATTTTGAAACCTCACATTTATGAAAAGATCCTAATCTAGTTATCTACAAGGAATAATAATCAAGTGAAAAGATGTTTAAGCAAATAAATGGAAAAATACACTCTTTTTCTATATGTTATGCATTAAACAAAGAGATAATTAAATTTACTTTTATTCCACATTCTCACGTTGACATGGATGAATGTGGCATGTCTTTTTAATTTCTGCATATTAATTGCTATTGACACAAATGTAAATGTCAATTTAGCCACGTAATGCTTCCTGTTTGTAGCATCCTTTATTTATTAGGAAGATTGATTTATATAAATTTCATTGAACTCCAAGGAGATTTAGATTTGATTACTTTTGGTTTCTCATGAGCTGCTTTGTTGTACAACTGCATTCATCTTCTAAATGAGCCTGTAAAGAAAAAGGAGAAAGATAAAAAAAAAATGTGAAACTAGATAGAACAAAGGAGGGAGGGAGAATTTGCTTTCTGTAATATCTACAGCAACTAATATCTACAGTAAATTAAAAGTATAACTGCTATATCCAAAAGAAATGAAGGCAGTGCATCAAAGAGTTATCTGTATCTCTGTGTCTACAACAACACTGATCATAATGGTCAAACTATGGAAGTGACTTTAGTGCCCAATAAGAGATGAATAGATAGAGAAAATGTGCATAAACACAAAATATAATTATGCCCAAACATTTAATAAATCCTACTATTTGCACTAATGTGAGTGAAGCGGTAAGACATTCTACTCAATGAAATAACACAAAAAAGTGTAACAATTATATGATATATGTGATGGTTTGTATGTGCTCATCCCAGGGAGTGGCTCTATTAGAAGGGGTGGCCTTGTTGGAGGAAGTGTGTCACTGTGGGGATCATCCTCCTAGATGCCTGAGGATGCAAGTCTGTTCCTGGCTTCCTTTGGATAAAGATGTAGAGCTTTCAGCTCCTCCTTCACCATGCCTGCTTGGATGCTGACATGCTTCTGCCTTGATGACAATGGGTTGAACCTCTGAACCTGTAAGCAAGCCCTAATTAAATGTTGTCAATTATTAGACTTGCTTTGATCATGGTGTTTGTTCACAGCAGTAAAACACTAACTAAGACAATATACATTTGAGGTATATAAATTTCAAACTCTCAAAAGTAGAGGATAGACTGGTGGTCATGAGAAAAAGATAAATGGAATAATAGTCTAAGAGTTTTTGGTTCTACAGCATCAATAGATCCTATAGTTCTACTGTCTGTATGCCTAACTTATTGCCTTAATTAGGGTTTTAAGGCTGTGTGAACAAACACTATGACCAAGACAACTCTTACAAGGACAACATTTAATTGGGGCTGGCTTACTTGTTCAGGAGTTGAGTCTATTATCATCAAGGTAGGAGCATGGCAGCATCCAGGCAGACATGGTGCAGGAGGAGCTGACAGTTTTTCATCTTTATCTGAAGGCTGCTAGGAGAAGACTAGCTTCCAGGTAGGACAAGGGTCTTAAAATCTATGCCCACAATGATACACCTACTCCAACAAGACCACACCTACTCCAACAGGGCCACACTTTTTAAGAGTGCCACTTCCTGGGCCAAACATATACAAACCATCACACTTATGTTAGCCAAATAGTGCATAGTAAGAATTTTATGAAGACAATAAATCCCATATAAGTATTCTTATCACAAGATGGGAAGGAAGGGGCAGAAGAAAAGAAGAAAGAGAGGAGGAAAATGGGGAGAGAGAGGAGGCAGAAAGGAAACTATAGAAGTGAAGGCCATCTATATTATTTATAGGTATTTCTGTGTATATAAATGTATTGGCAAATTCATTAGTGTTATATGAATGAATTTTGGCACATCAGTCATGCTCCATGATGGTTGTTGAAGAAACAAAACAGAATTTACTCTCCACTTCCCAATAGCCTGATAGCTGAATAGCTTTACCACTGACATATTGTGCTGACTTTCAAGTCTCTGCATCTTTCCAAGTTTGCTGTGATCTGTCGGGGTATACATAAAGTGTAGTGCTTACTGAGATGCAAGGACAGAACCTCCTGAGAGCAAATGTCTTAGTGGCTGAAAGAGAAGGTTATTACAGTGGTACCCTTCTTTTCACAAATCACACGCATCTCCCCCAATAAAAAAAACCTACCCACTTGCGCACCTGATTGACAGAGAACACAGAGAACACATGAGTCACTGGACACCAGTGTCCTTCATCTCCAATCATATCAAAAGGAGAGCTGTGTTTGTAGCCAGCTTCCCAAGCATTCCTTTGATCATCACATCATTATACCTCTAGCTCAAATTAGCAACAGACTTGATTTTCAAAACAATTCTAGGATTTATGGCTTATATAGTTTAATAAAAATATATAAACAGTCACAATGGTATTCTTTTGGTGTAATACATATTTAAATCCTGAGTCTAAGGAAGATTATTTCTACTTAATGTTATTCTTAGTAGTATTACATAATTCTGGGACACTCAATGGTGGTGTTTTTATATACTTACTCTTGAAAATGGCATTAGAGCTTACCTAAATGAGTAATGGTTTAGTGAATAAGGGCACACTATGATCATCTACTGAGCTATTATAGCAGATGTCTTAAAATGTGGTATTAACATTAAAAATGACAATTATCTTCTTATTTTATGTATGTTTGATAAGTTTAACTTGACAATGCAATATGGTTAGATTTATATCATATAAATACATTTTTACTACTTTCAACTACAGACAAAAGCTAATATGCAGAGAGATCAGAGGACATAGTGTTTGGCCCCAAGAAATTTGTATTTTATAGAAAGTAATCCTTAAACTATTTCTGATGTAAGCATTACTATGAAACAATCAACGGTATCTCTATGCACAAGTAATTCTGTCTAATAAAAATTTGGCCATATACTGCCCATATATCCACACAGATTATTTGCTGTTTGATGTGCACCATAAACAAAGAGGTTCTTTTTCCCAATCCTAGTTAGGAAAGGACTGTTGTCCCCATGGATGGTTCAGGCAGAATGCAACAGCTTCTTGTGAGTTCCTTGACAGTCCTTGTATACCATAGATCCAATTGAGGTCAAATCCTGCCAATATCTAAGAATTTACCTTAGATAATAACAAAACTCAATCACTTTGACACACAGATGGACAAGACAGGCTGAAAGGTCCCATAAGACTTGACAAGCACAGACAACTGTTTGTTATGCTTATCACCAAGTCTGGCTTCTTTCTGCCAAGGCTTTCTGAGAGTCTTTCCCTTTCTACCTCAAACTTTGTTCAGCTTCTGTAGTTAACAATCTATGTCCATATAAAAACATGTGTGGAAAACTGGGGAAATGGGTAAAACGGTTGTTGCACAAGACCTGAATCCTGATCCTCAACTCCTACACTAAAAAGTTGAGAATTGTTAAGAACCTATAATCCCAGCTGTCTCGTGGGAGACTATACCAATGCCTGGCAAACATGGAGGTGGAAGCTCACAGTCAGCTATTAGATGGAACACAGGGTTCCCAAGGAAGGAGCTAGAGAAAGTACCCAAGGAGCTGAAGGGGTCTTCAACCCTATAGGTGGAAGAATAACATGAACTAACTAGTACCCCCTGAGCTCATGTCTCTAGCTGCATATATAGAAGAGGATGGCCTAGTTGGCCATCATTGGGAAGAGAGGCCCCTTGGTCATGCAGACTTTAGATGTCCCAGTACAGGGGAACACCAGGGCCAAGATGTGGGAGCGGGTGGGTAGGGGAGCAAGGCCGGGAGGGGGGAGGGTATAGGGAACTTTCTGGATAACACTTGAAATGTAAATGAAGAAATTATCTAATAAATGTTGGAAAAAATATTGGGTAATAGTCACCAAAAAAAAAAAGAAAAAGACTAAGTCAGTGTGAAAGAGCAAAACATAAATGAGTGTGATGGAGAAATAATATTTGTATTCAGTAAAGAAGATATATTTTATTCTGATAAAAAAAAAAAAAAAGAAGAAGAAGAAGAACCTATAATCCCAGCCTTGAGAGTCAGAGACCAGAAAATCCAAGAAGTTTCTGTGGCCAGCCAATGTGACTGAATCAGTGAACTTATGATTCATTGAGAGGTCCCATCTCAAGAAGTAAAGGAAAGAAATAGAGTGATAGAGGGCATGCTGACCACTGGCCTCCATGGGAACAACATAACTAGGCATGCAAGCATTCACCAAATGTGCATGCATGCACACAAACACACATAGATACACACACATACACACACCTACACAATACACACACACACACACAACACATACACAATATGCCCACATAATCACATGTGAAAAATAACTGCACAATGATAAAAAAGTCATTTGCTCCAGACACTTGTTTTTGAATAATGACATGAAGATGACAATTTTTTATTAATATCTATATCATGCTTGTGGACACATTTCTTCAAAGACAGACACTCTATTATAACTTCTGTTAGCTTCTGCAAAACTCATCACAAACTCAAAAGAGATGTTTCCCTCCTTCTTCCCCTTATGCCTCTTCTCCAAAGAATGTGAATAATGGGATCGGGTCCATCCTGGGTGGCAGTCAGGTTGGCTCTGCTGGGTAACAGGGTATTATCTTCTTTGAAATGTTCACAAGCAGAAGATCAAAGAGAGTTCAGATCTTCATGTTTAACCATAGATTATGAGTCAACCAGAGTAGGCCCAAGACAAATATCTGATGTGTGGTTATTCGTGTGGTGAGTCAGTGCGCTAATCAGAGGCAGAGTTAATCTGCTGGGACTCCAGTTCACTATGCCAAACCTTCAAACACTTCATCCAAAGACTATGCAGTCATCTTCCTGCTATATATGGTTTTGCTTGGGTCTCATGTTTCTTGTCCCACTACCACAAGATGAAGACATTAATTGCAATGAGAAAAAAATGAAGTTATAAACTGATGGCAAGTTATTAAACCAAGTCATGCCTGTGTAGTTTTAAAGATAGAACAGACCTCAGAGATGAAGGTAGGGTAGTTCTTTAGATCATAAACCAAGTTTGTGGCAACAATGGGATAAGCATCCAGCCTGAAGGCCACCTTTCACAACCCCATTTTGAATCCCATTCAGACTTCTCTTAGGTGAGTAGTATTATGGGTTTGGTTTAAAACACAGTTGCTCAAAATTAGGGATTACACCAATATGTGTCGAGTACTGCTGTATGCTTGGTTCTGTTTTAGTCATAACCGAATCAGTGAATCATTCAGACAGTTTTTGCTGTTAAGAGCTTGCATTCTGGCAAAGGTCAATTTTCCTTTCCACTAGAGGCCACTTGTAGTAGATCAATAGCAAGATAAGTGCTTAAACACACAAGGCAGAAAATAAAATAAATGATATCCTTGGCTTCCTTTCCTGTGAGTGATTCTAGAATACTATTTCTGCTCTGGCAGTAGCTTCAATTAAGTTAGTGTAAGAATTTTATATTGACTAGAGTATTATCAATGGTCACAGCATGGTTATGTAACATTTTCTAATTGTGCTTGAAGTCATATGAAAGCTACAATAAAATGTCTCTATTAAGTGAGCTTCTGAATTGGAAGAAAGGTTGTGGATTGAGTTTTATTTTTTAATTAATGTCCATGTTACCCAGAATAGTTAAAAATAAATAACCTTAGACAATTTTTCATTTCTTTGCAGGTGTAGCAGGTTAGTCACTGTAACATTTTCTCAATTAGCAGAGAGGCTCAGAAAAGGGAACAAAGGGACTCATAATCCCTACAGAGCATAACATGTAAGATGCACATGTACACTCACACACACACACACACACACACACACACACACACATGTTACGTTTTGACAGATGCTGCTGTTTTCATTCATTAGATCCCTGCTGCACTCTTTCACATGACTATTAAAATTAGTGAGTCATATTCAAATATTTCTAGAGAAGCTAGGAACATGCATTCAGCATATCATAGCATCACAGATTTTCAATGGAATGCAATGGAATAAGTTGGATGCTGCTACCATTTTTAGAGGCACAAAATATGATTGTGTTTGACATAGAATGGTTCTAAATAGAAGCCAAGCAACTTATCAAAGGTTTGGGTAGAATTAAACCTTGACTGTTGATTCATGTTTTTTTTCATACCACATAATCTTAACAGCAAGAGAAGATACCTGGCAATATTAGGTAGAGCATATTGAAATCCAGAAGAGGAAATTAACAGGGGTATAAGTAAATAAATTCTATTGCAAGATGAGTGGCAAGAAGATTTATCATTCAAAACAGATATTACTTGCTTTTCCTTCTAGACAAATGTTAAGTCCAATAAGTATTTTCTCAGTATCCCACATTATATGCTGACATGACCGTTTATTATAAAACCAAGACCAAAATTTAACATCATAATACTTCAGTTCAGAAAATATCTGAGAAAATCACCCAAGTCTTATCAGGACTCTTTGGAAAGCTTGGCCTTATTTCTAGCAGTTGTTCAGTCTTTTCTCATTATTCCTTACTTTTCAAATTCACATATCTGTACATGTCTTATGCATTATGGTTTCTATGTCATGGGTTATGAAGATGACTGTAGTGACTCTTGGCTTTGTTTAATTGCATGAAAGCTCTATCACTGTGCCTGGGAAGACAAATCATAGTACTTTGGGAGGAAATTGACTTGCTGACCACATTTTCTGCTATTCCTAAAGTGAGTTTTATGTACTATTTAAGGTTGCTATTCTTATACTGCCTCCCCATCAAGTGTCTGGTAGGATGTATTGAGGCAATGACAATTTTATTACAGCATAATTACAAACTGTTCTCACTCCAAACAAGTCCTAGAGAATTTCTTTCTCTCCAACCAAGGCCCAAAGCACAGAGAGAGAAAGGTTTTGAGACATAGTAATACAGTAGACTGTTACTCTAACTCAAGCCTTATCAGGCCACACCTGCAGTTTGGGTCTACTCTATATTCCATATAAATCATTATTCTGGATTCTTTTACAGATCGCAACTACTTATCTATAAAACAACCAGAGACAGAGAAGGAAGTCATATAATTCTTCCTTCTTGCTTGTCTTATTAATTTTCTTTCTGGCTTGTTGATGATTCAAATCAACTTGCCGGCTTCATCTCCATCTTGAGGCTACACATTTACAGCTCTTGGCTGTTGCCTAAGACCACACATGGTACTGTTCCTGTTCTAGTTAGACATCAAGAAAGAAAATCCCAAGGGACATCAAGACAGCTGTTTTAGTTACTGTTCTGTTGCTGTGAAGAGGCACTATGACCAAGGTTACTTATAAAGGAAANAATCAACTTGCCGGCTTCATCTCCATCTTGAGGCTACACATTTACAGCTCTTGGCTGTTGCCTAAGACCACACATGGTACTGTTCCTGTTCTAGTTAGACATCAAGAAAGAAAATCCCAAGGGACATCAAGACAGCTGTTTTAGTTACTGTTCTGTTGCTGTGAAGAGGCACTATGACCAAGGTTACTTATAAAGGAAACACTTAACTGAGACCTTATTACAATTTCAGAGAGTTAACCCATGTCCATCTTGGCAGGGAGCATGCAGTATGCAAGCAAGCAAGGTGCTAAAGAGGTAGCTGAATTCTTACACAGGAGGTCGAACAGAAAGCAAGACTGGGCCTGACCTGGACTTAGAAATCTCAAAGCCCACCCCCTGGTGATACATCTCGTTGAAAAGGCCACACTCCTGAATCCTCCTAAACATTTTCAATAACCACTTCAATATATGAGCCTCTGGGGGACTTCTCATTCAAACCACCAAGATGGTTCAAGAGAACACATTGCCAAGCCTGAGGACCTGAGATCAGTCCTTAGAATTTGCATATTGGAAGGAGAAAGTTTACACCTACAAGTTGTCCTCTGACTTTAATACCCACACAGTTGGAAGTAGTATATACACACAAACACACACACATGAACACATATATGAACATACACCAAATATGTGAAAAGTAGAAATCAAACTTCAAATTTAGTTATATTAACTATGAACTATTATGACTACAGAAAATTCCAGCACCATTTATTCCTAATACTCAACTAGATCTTTGAAAAAAAAAACAAAAACAAAAAAACCCAGAAAAATAGGGAAGTTGGGCAAACAAAAGGCTGGAGAATGAATCTAGCCTAACAAGTGATATTTTATCTTACCTAACTCACCAATTGTCCCTGCAAATTGATACAAAGCTGTGCAATTTGACTCCCACTTCCATTAAACACAAATGTGGAGACACTGATTTAAATAAGCAGTAAACAAAGGGCATTTCCTATTTTTTTTATACGAAAACAAAGATAGACAGTGACGTTTGTGGTGAGATGGGACAAACAGAAATTCTGCTTGTGAAACAGAAAAGAGCCTGGCAGGGTAGCCAGGGTGACAATGACAAGCAGAAGCACCAGTAGCACTGGCTGTGCTTAAGATAGTCTAGTTAGGAAAGATCAGGGAATGATTTTTGTGTGACTTTCTTTCCAGCTGAAAGCAATCTGTCAGGGTATTTAAAACCTTTGCTGTCAATAGCTCTATGAGAGAGGTGCTGCCCCAGTTTAGGAGTGAGGCAAGTCTTCCATATTATATCCAGAAAAGACGAATTAAAACCAGAGTCTCTTCTAACCATGAAAGGAGATGGTTGCGAGTCGGAGATTATATTCTAAAGCAAACAAATCAACAAGCGAAAGCAAACAGAAAGTCAGAAGCTAAGTCGCTGCTTCACTGAGAGGCATCCAAATTTGCTCGCCGCGAGAGGTATGCAGATGTGAAGCCCTTTGGACACTCTTCTGAATGAACAAAAGGCCTTGTAAGCTCTGTATGACCGAAGCGTGTGGCCTGCATGGAATGTTGTGGCGATACAAATTATAGAGAAGATGCCCGGCTTTTCATCTCATGCCCTCACCCGCAAATGTCTGTGGGACGAAAGCAGAAGTTATTGCCAGTCCTTACAGCCCTGCAGTTCTGACAGCCTGTAATCTTTCCCTGGATTCGCTCCCTCCCTCCCTCTTTGTTCACCCGGACTCCTCTAAGGTGCATTTTATGGTATACATGATGCTTTGAGAAAAAAAATAAAATAAAATCACATTGCAGTTAATTTCGCTAAGAGAATTTCACAACATCCTTTGAGAGATCACAATAACCCGGACAATATTGTGCAACTGGGGTTGGGAATTGCTTGCCTAAGCTGTAACTCGGTGAAATAAAGCGGGTGAAAGTAGGGAGAACCGATCTTGCTTAAAACAATGGAGTAATAAAGAAACTGCCCAGAAATAAGTTGGAAAGGCACTAGCAGACCCATAAACATCGTCCCACTCAGAGTATCGCTTTTGCTTGCCCTGAGCAGAAGACCAAGCCCCATTTCTCTGGGACATGCCTTTCATATATTACCCTGATTCTTCATTATTTTTTAAAATAACATAAATAAGCAAATAGATGACTGAGTAAGTGTGATGTCTAGGGAGAAACTGGTGTTTGTTTAGCTAAGCCAGCCCTATATTTTAATAAAAAGCATGTCTCACACATTATCAACGAGTTTGCAAGTGACCTGTGATGCCCCTTTCAAATAAGAAGCATGCCATTTGCTCCTTAACTAACTGGCAGAGTGTGCTACTATAAAGAAAAGAAAGCTATACATTTTATGTGAATCAGAGGAGTTATGTCATTCATTGCATAATTTATGGTATGAGCTTGGATGAGGACGATGGTTAGGGATATAGTTTCACAGGCAGAATAAAATCCTACAAAACAGTAATGCACTAGCATGATCAACAAAGAGATGGAGGTGGGAAAGGTTGCAAATGTTATGCTACTTATTTAGAATTGTGAAAAGTCACAAATGTGTCTATACATTTGGCTGGTCAATCTAAAAACATAGTAGACAAAACACAAAGAAGAATAGTAAACTAAATATCTCAAGCTTATACTATATTCAGTCTTTTTCTTATGGAGTTAATTCATACCCAAACACACACACACACACACACACACACACACATTTTTAACCCCCAAACACAAGTCAGTACTTACCTAAAATTCTCATCAGTTCTAGACATTTTATCATACTGATGTTTATCATATTTGATCAATTATTTTCTACCAATGATAGACTTGTGTGTGTAGTTATAACATAAGTGGTCAGTATTCCAATAAGGCTGATGGATAACTTAATGGATTACAAATGATTTTGGCTGATCAATACTAAGAATATTAAATGTTATTTGCTCCTAATTATTACATTTCAATTAAGGATGAGATTAATTTTAAGCTAGAATGGATGCTTGTATATGCTATGAATGACTCAATTGTTTTCAAATAACTAATAAATAATTTTTCAGAGAGAAACCAATAGTTACTTTAAAGGAACTGCTATGTTTTTAAAATATTCTGGTTTTTTCTTTCCTTTTATTCTTGCCTCCTTGCTCCCCCTCTCTCTGTCTTCCCTTTCTGCCTCTCCCCATGTGGCCATGAACAGCCTCTACTTCCCTACTCTCTCCCTCTCTCTGCCTTTCTACAATAAATGTTTTTTAAAAATCTGAAACAGGAACTTTGGAAACATTTCAGTTTTCTTAAGGAATATTTTCCTGAACATTTGTGAAACTTGGAGATTAAATCCCTGTTGGAGGCCTGGCATCCAGCTTATTCTTTCTGTGCTTTGAATCTTCTTTCTTATTGGAAAAAAATTACTTTCAGACTAGCAGCAGTACTCATTTTCCATATGTAAACTTAACGAACTCCATTTAGTGTGTTTTATTACTTTGTGGTCTTCTATAAAAAGTCAGGCTAGTTCATATTCTTATCAGAAATAAGAGGCTTCAGTGACCCTGGGGATAAAGATATAGGATCACTAAGCTGATAGCCATACCTTCATTTAACCTGAAACAAAATTATACTCATGAATAAAGTAAAGGAGCTGGAAACATAACCCAATGGTTAAAAGTGTTTGATGCTCTTATACAGGACTAATTTGTTTCTCCTTACCCACAGTACTCAGCTTCCAATGGTCATTAAGTAAAGCTCCAGGGGAACCAATGTCTTCTTCTGGTCTCTGAGATCACCTTAACACAAAGACTTACTCCCACACATACCACATACCAATAAATAATTTTTAAAATAAGGTACGATTCAACAGTCTGTAAAGATTAACCAAGTGGATTTGTATCTTCAATAGTTATCAGGTCTCTCCATTTGCTAGTAAACATGTTTGCAATTCTAAATGCCAATATTTTCTATGCAAGTTCCATGTGGAACATTGTGCAAAAGTGTATTTCCTGTTCAGAGTTACTCCATCCAAATGCACCCTGCCAGCAGAACACCTCTTACTGCTGTGTCATGTTCTGACACATCTAAGAGAATGGCTGTGGGAAGCATCCCGCCTAAACCTGTTGGCTTCTCCTCTCTCATTTTTGAAATCTCTAATGAAAAATGAAATGACTAATTGCTCTGAAATCTGATACCTTAAAAATGTGTGGCCTTCAGCATAAAAGTTCAAAGAAGGCCAAATGAAGAGAGGAGAAAGAGAGGAATCAGTGGCTTCAGGCGCTACACCGAATTAAACTTGGGTGGAATCAAGGCAGGGTGGAATCAAATCCAAATGTTTCATAGTCCTTCCATCTTAATCGCTGTGCAGTCCCTTTGTTTCGTCTCATCCACAGCTCTCACATTTAAGCTTGTCATCTTTGAAAACATGGAACATATTTATGGCCTGTCTGTTTCCTGATACACATTCTAGTTTATCAGATTGTTATAGCTACAAGACAACAAAAGAGGCTTCAGATGTATTTATAAAATACAGACATTTGTCTTAAGGAAGAAATGTGACTATATCATGTCAGTTTCAAAATAAATCTTTTTGTTTTTCTAATTCTAAAGGGTGTGACAACATTTGTAAAGCTATTTTTTCAGACCTTCAAAATATGTTTACCAATTAAATTACAGAAACTGATCAAAAATAATCCAGATTCATGTTATAATGACAATGAAAATGTAGGCTAGAAAGTAAAGTTTAATAAAAACCATTAAGATTATAAAAGTAAAAATTGGCGTGCAATGCCTGTTTCTGTAAGACCCCACACACTTAGGAATTTCCTTCTGTTACCTGGCTTAAATGTTCCATTCTTTTATGAAATGAATACCAGTTCTGAAGGCTCTGCATGCTGAGTAGTTGATATGAGTATATATAGCTAGTAACAACCAGAATGGAATTCTAGAAATTGGGTTCCCCAAACTATAATTTTTATTTTAAAATTTTCTGCAATATATGTATATATATATATATATATATATATATATATATATATATATATCAGTGTTACTGTAAAAGAAAATGAAGGAGTTGGTCTGCTCTCGTGAAGACTCCATATCCCAATCATCCTAGAGGACCCGCTGCACTCAGAGCAGTTGGTTAGAAACCTGCTCACCCCCCAATCCCCAGTCCCAGAGCTGCTACTGGGAGCCTGGTGGACTTGGGACCCATCACCCACCAAAACCCCACCCTCCTGAATACTATTCCCCTTCCCTCCATCCCTTCCACCCCTTCTGCCTGGTCCCTGCTCCTGAGACAGACCCCTAGTTGGTCTGTTCCCAGGAAGACTCCATATCTCAATCCATCCTAGAAGACCCACTGCACTCAGAGTGGTTGGACCCACTGCACTCAGAGCAGTTAAGCAGTTGAGGATTCTCTGCTCTCAGAGCAATTGAGGATCAGCTGTAATCAGCGAAGTTAGACAACAACTTGACTGTTCCACTGAAGACACAACAGTTTGAAGGCCTCCCAGGAGATCTATTGCAGCCAGAGCAACAGATCAGCAGCTTCTCTGCCCCTGTGAAGAGCCCCCAGTTGCAAGGCCCCACAGGTGGTCTGATACAGCCAGGGCTGCAAGCCTACCAGGAGACCTGAAACAACCCAGGGACAAAAGAGGCAGACTCCATAGAGTCACCCAGATCAACAAACACCAGAGATATCCAGATGGCAAAAGGCAAGCACAAAACCATAAGCAACTGAAGACAAAATACATGGGCATCATCTGAACCTGGTTCTCCCACCACAGCAAGCCCTGAATACACTAACACACCTGAAAATCAGGAATCTGTCCTAAATCTTATCTCATGAAGATAATAGAGTCCATTAAGGATGATATCAATAACTCACTGAAAGAAATACAGGAAAGCACAGGTAAACAGGTGAAGGAATTGAATAAAGCCATCTATGGCCTAAAAGTTTAAGTAGAAACAATAAAGAAAACAGAAATGGAGGCAAAACTGGAAATGGAAAAACTAGGAAAGAGGTCAGGAAGTACAGATCTAAGAATTACCAACAGAATACAAGAGATAGAAGAGAGAGGCCCGGGTGTAGAAGATACAGTAGAAGAGATTGACACAACTGTCAAAGAAAATTCAAAACATAAAAAACTCCTAAGCCAAGAAATTCAGGACACAATGAAAAGACCAAATCTAAGAATAATCAAAATAGAGGAGAACAAAGGTTCCCAGCTCAAAGGATCTGAAAATGTCTTCAACAAAATCATAGAAGAACACTTCCCCAACCTAAAACAAGTGATGGACATAAAGGTACAAGAAGCCTATAGAACAGCAAATAACTGGGACCAGAAAAGAAAATCTTCTCTTCGCATAATTATCAAAATGCTAAATGCACAGAGCAAAGAAAGAATGTTAAAAGATGCAAGGGAAAAAGGCCAAGTAACATATAAAGGTAGACCTATCAGAATTCACCAGACTTCTCAATAGAGACTATGAAAGCCAGAAGAACTTGATCAGAGGTCATGTAGACTCTAAGAGAACACAAATGGCAGCCCAAGCCACTGTACCCAGCAAAACTCTCAATCAACATAGATAGAGAAACCAAAATATTCCAGGAGAAAAACCAAATTCAAACAGTATCTATCTACCAACCCAGCCCTACAGAGGATCCTGGAAGGAAAACTCCAACACAAGGAAGATACCTGCACCAAAGAAAGGACAAGATATTGGACATCTCACAACAAAGTCGAAAGCAGAGAGCCAAAGGTACATAATACCACCTACAAAAGCAAACATATGAGGAGCCAAGAGTTATCTCTCTTTAATATCTCTCAATATTAATGGACTCAGTTCCCCTATAAAAAGACATAAGCTAACACACTGGATATGCAAACAAGATCCAGCATTTTGCTGTATTCAAAACAGACCTCAACAACAAAGATTGGCACTATCTCAGAGTAAATGGATGGGAAAAGGTCTTCCAAGCAAATGGTCCCAGGAAACAACAGGAGTTTGCATCCTAGTATCCAATAAAGTAGACTTTCAACCAAAAGTTATCAAGCTTGATGAAGAAGAACACTTCATATTCATCAAGTGGGAAATCCACCAAAAGTCTCAATTCTGAACTCTATGCCCCAAATGCAAGAGCACCCAAATTCATAAAAGAAACTTTACTAAAATGCAAAACATACATTGAACCCCACATGATAAGAGTAGGAGATTTCAACACCCCACTCTCATCAATGGACAGGTCATTGAAGCATAACTAAAACGAGATACAGTGAATCTAAGAGAGGTTATGAACCAAATGGATTTAACAGATATCTATAGAACATTTCACTCCAAAACAAAAGAATACACCTTCTTCTCAACACCTCATGGTATCTTCTCCAAAATCGACCATATAATTGGTCACAAAACAACCCTCAACAGATACAAGAAGATTGAAATAATACCATGCATCCTATCATACCACCATGGCTTAAGGCTGGTCTTCAAGAATATAAAAAACTACAGAAAGCCCACATACATGTGGAAACTGAACAGCTCTTTACTCAGGGAGGAAATAAAGAAAGAAATTAAAAACTTCCTGGCACTTAATGAAAATGTTGTCATATCATACCCAAACTCATGTGACACGATGAAAGCAGTGTTAAGAGGAAAGTTCATAGCACTAAGTGCCCTGGTAAAGAAACTGGAGAGAACTTACTCTAACAACAGAACACCGAGAACTCTAGAACAAAAAGAAGCAAACTCACTCAACAGGAGTAGAAAGCAGGAAATAGTCAAACTCAGGGCACAAATCAACCAAATAGAAACAAAGAAAACAATACAAAAAAATAAGCAAAACCAAAAGCCGGTTCTTTAAAAGAATCAACAAGATAGATAAACCCCTAGCCAAATTAACTAAAGGGCCAAGAGGCAGTATCAAAATTAATAAAATCAGAAATGAAAGAAGGTACATAACAGAAATGGAGGAAATTCAAAAAATCATCAGATCCTACTATAAAAGCCTATACTCTACAAAAAATGGAAAATCTAGATGAAATGGATGGCTTTCCATACTGATACCACATACTAAAGTTAAATCAAGATCAAGTAAACTATCTAAACAGGCCTATATCACACAAGGAAATAGAAGCAGTCATTAAAAGCCTCCCAACCAAAAAGAGCACAGTGTCAGATGGATTTAGTGCAGAATTCTACCAGACTTTCAAAGAAGACCTGATACCAATTTTCTTCAAACTATTCCATAAAATAGATACAGAAGGAACACTACCTAACTATGAAGCCACAATTACTCTAATATACAAACCCTACACGGACCCAAACAAAAAAGAGAACTTCAGACCAATCTCACTGATGAATATAGACACAATATTCAATAAAAATCTTGCAAAGCAAATCCAAGAACACATCAAAAGCATCATTTACCACAATCAAGTAGGCTTTATCCCAGGGATGCAAGGCAGGTTTAATATATGAAAATCCATTAATATAATGCACTATATAAAGAAACTCAAAGAAAATAATCACATGGTCATCTCCTTAGATGCAGAAAAAGCATTTGACAAAATACAACCCCCCTTCCTGTTAAAAATATTGGAGAGATCAGAAATTCAAGGCCCATACCTAGACATAATAAAAAGCAATTTACTACAAACCAACAGCCAATATCAAATTAAATGTAGACATACTTGAAGCAATTCCACTGAAATCAGAGATAAGCCAAGTGGGGAAGAAGGTAGGGACCTGGAAGGGAAAGTGGATAGGGTAAGGGAGGGAGTGTGGGGCAGAGGAGAACCTGATCTGGTGTTGGGTAAGGGAAAAGATCTGAAGCCTTGAGAGCCAGCAAAAAGAATGTAAACAGGCAACTTCAGAAAATAGGAGGTTGGGAGGACCCCCCAGAATGCACCAGAGACCTGAGAGGTCAGAGACTCCCTTAGATGAAATGCCTGAGAGTAGGGAGAGGGAACTTATAGAGCCTACCTCTAGCAGGAAGACAGGACATCAAGTGAGGGATAGGGTTCCTGTCCCACATTCACATCTCTGACCCATAATTGTTCCTGTCTGAAAGAATTACAGGAATGGAAATGGAGAGGAGCCTGAGGAAAAGAAGGTCTAGCTACAGGCCCAAAGTGGGATCCAGCTCAAGGGGAGGTCCCAAGACCTGACACTATTACTGAGGCTATGGAGTGCTCATAAAAATGGATCTAACATGACTGCCATATGAAAGACCCAACAAACAGCTGAAAGAGTCAGATGCAGATATTTGCACCCAATCAATGGACAGAAGCAGCTGATGCCTGTTGTTGAATTAGAGAAGGCTGAAAGAAGCTGAAGAGAAGGACAATCCTGCAGGAAGACCAGCAGTCTCAATTAATCTAGACCCCTGACAACTCTTAAACACTGGACCATCAAACAGACAATATACATCAGCTGATATGAGGTCCCCAACACACATACAGTGAGGACTTCTGGGTCTATGTTCATTCAGAGATGATGAACCTAACCCTTAAGAGAATGCAGGCTCCAGAGAGTTTAGAAGTCAGGTGGGGTTGGGGTTGGAGGCATCCACATGGAGACAGGGTGGGTGGGGAGGAGGTATGAGATGTGGAACAGTGGGAGGGTGGATGCAGGGGGGTGGGGAACTGAATTTGGAGTGTAAAAACTAATTAAAAATAAAATAAAAAATATTAGGTACAATATTATATGTGTCCAATACACATAATAAAATCAATGTCACACAATGTGATTTTTTTTTGCCAAAAAAAGTAAAAAGAAAAAAGAAGATGAAGTCCACCAAAGAAAAAAGATTGAAGAAAGCTATTCACAATACATTTATTGTCATCTCTGTTCCCAGTGAGCATTCAGGCAGACTAGCATTTTCTGGTTTATTCGCCATCATTTTGATTGTGTGCATTTCCAGCAGTTTCCATCCAACAGGTAGGGAGGAAGAAGAGATCAGAAACAGAGAACAAAGTAAAAGAAGAGAAATAGGAGGTGCAAAGAGAGAGATGATCATCCTGCCTAAATAAATAAGTCTACCTCACTCTGCCATTAGCAGGATGGTAGTTACAGACTAGACCATCATTTTCTTGCATGGTGAATGTGCTCGGGTGCTTCCCTGTCTAAATTAAACAGTCTAGAGCTGAATCAGTCAAGCTAGAAAACGAAGAGACAGTTTGTCTTCCTCCTGCTCCTTTGCTGTAGGATGCATCATCACATAGAAAACAAATGTGAGGCATACCTACTGTCCATGATCATAGCTGTCTTGTCCTCTTACTCTCGGAGAACTGCTGTGCCTTGACCAGATCTCTTCTTTTTCTCTTGATTTGCTCAACTCCAAGACATTCAAGACATAAGGAAGGACTATTGATGTGTTGGAGTTAAGTTCTTCTCCATGAAAAGCAACCATTAATTCTCCACTTGAATCTGTAGTGATGTAATTCTCAAGCTTCTGGAAGACTCTTGGTAGGGAGAAGTGCAGCGCAAGCAAAGTGGGCAAAGGTTTTGTTCAGTGGTATGAGGCCATAGTTCACCATCTTACCTCATCTCATCGTTTAATTTTAGACTTGTGATGTGCATTTTCTTTTCCTTCCATCCTAACTCTGATAAAGTACACTATGATTCTAAGTCGTCTGTGAAATGCTATCCAGGACAAAAGAATAGATTTTCTTTCATAAGAAAATTTACTTTCTCTTAGAAGGAAATTATCATAATTTTTATATGTTTGTTTTTCTTTTTAAAAGACAGGCTCCCAGGGGACAAAATCTCCATGCCTCAGCCTCCGACACGCTGGGATTACAATATGACAGCATGGTCCTGACTTATCTTAGAGACAAAGGTTACTTACCAAACATAGTATATCTAGATTTTTTTCTAAACAATTATAAAAAATATGAAAGTATTAATAAGAGCATAGTTTTATTTGAAAAATAAATTTAATATTAGTGTGTCCATCACCTTTGGACAAAGATTTTCATCTCTATTATACAATTACTTTACATTCATTGTTTCCTCTTAGCTACTAAGCTTAACCTATACATGCCATCTATTTATGTTACTACTTTTATAATTCTCAAGGCTACCCAAATTTCAGGCCAGGAGATGCTGCAAAGTTAAGCATGCTTGCTGTCATTTTGAGAAACTAGAGCTCTGCCTTCACCACCCCCATCAGGCAGATCACCTGGAACTCCAGATCTCTGGTATGAAAAGCCCTCTTCTGGTCTCTGTGGAAACCCCCAACACAAGAAAAGACACACAGACACATATGTACATACATACAAACATACATACATACACAATGCACACAAATTAAATAAATCTTTATAAAAAAATACTCTAAGCCAAGTTGAATTTTAATCTATACTTTGTAATAAAATCACAGGCATGGTACACCTAGGAGGATCTATGATTCAAAGACAAGCAAGTGAACGTATTTGTTTATCTCCCCTATTGCCTACTTGGATGTTTCCAAACAAGCTGAAACTTTTTGGAGTGCTGAAAAAATAAAGATGTTATCATACTTTGTTGGCTAACTAACGCCTGTCATTGCTGCCTCTCCTTCACTATTTAAGAATTTGTAACAAAATGTTTGAAAGCTACATGACTTCAGAGAAACTGCTGGAAGCCTTACCACTTCTGAAATACCAAAGAAACTTCCAAATCCAAATAACCCTTCCATTGTGTAAGACACTGTGGGCTAGCGGCCCCCAAAGGAGACCCCTGGAGCCCAGCAGTCTCCCAGTCTTTACAAGATGCACACGGGTATTCTAGGTGTAGAATGTGAGCCTGGAGAATTTATCCAGCCTCCTAGTACACCTCCCTCTTCTGAAGAGAAATATTCCTGGTGGTACTTATTACTGTGTGTTTGCAATGCTTTTGGCCTAGGGTAGTGGAAAGATAAGAAGATGTAAAGAAAGCAGAGATCAAAAGTATCTTACCAGAGAAGTGAAATTGGAAGTGGATATGTTTCTAAATCAGACCTTCAAAAAAATCATGTAGAAAAGGTCGACTAGTTTCAGTAAGTCTTTGTGTACTTTTGTTTAATGTTGGGGGAAATGGATTGGGAAAGAAGATGTGGAAAGAAGGAAGGAGAGAAAGAGAGAGGCAGAGAGAGACAGAGATACACAGAGATAGATGCAGAGACAGAGACATACAAAGAGATATTTCACAAGTCTTGGTCTTCTACCTTCTCTGCTGGAATTTCTTGAAGATCATTAATTTAACAGCATAACATCAATAATTGCATTGATATTGATGTTATGCACTTTTCTGATTGCTTCCCACCATTCATATATATATTTTTAAATTTGCCTGATGTAATTTAGCTCTAAGGAATGGTGTATGTATTATACTAAATTGCCCAGCAACTGCTATAAACCTACATATCCATCAGAACTTTTGATTGAGGTATGCATTTCTGGTCATGGACTATTAAGATACTTAGCCTTGGCCTTATTTCCATGGTAACTTATTCTGGTAGGTTTAATGAAAGGAGCTAAATTTAATTGTCAAACCTTCTCACATCCATCATTCTTATGTATTGAATAGAAACATGATTCTTTGAAAAATATTTGGTTATGTGTGTGTGTGTGTGTGTGTGTGTGTGTGTGTGTGTGTGTGCATGTGTATTCAGGGGTCCACAGAGGCCAGAAGAGAGCCAGATCTTCTGGGCCTGTAGCTATGGACAGTTATTAGTCATCTGATATGGGTGCTGGGAACTTAACTCACATCCTCTGCAACAGCAGCGAGGCCTCTTAACAGCCAGCTAGCTACCTCTCCAGAAACATGTTCCATAAAGCTTGATTAAATTTATCCCTTATTATCATTTTATGTATACAAGTGTTTTGCTTGCTTACATGTATTTGTCTCATGTTTATCCCTGGTGCTTCAGGAGAGCCAGAAGAGGGCATCAAATCTCCTGGAACTAAAGTTATGAATAGTTGTGGATGCTGGAGAAAGAATTAGGGTCTCCTACAAGGACAGCAAGTATTCCTAACCACTGAACCATCTCTCCAGCCACAAGACATTATTCTTTGTTGGTTTTGCCTCCTACACAAAACTTGATTCTCTCTCTGTTTTCCATTGTTTCCTCTATCTCAACCCTTGCTTAAACTGTCCTCACTTAAAATATCATAATCTTTCTTATTTTAACACAAGGCTTAGTGGTGTGTTTGTGTTTCCACACACCTGGTAAGTGGAAATACTGATTGCTTTTGTTCCAGGTTGTCTTTTTGCAAGGATGGTGGTCAATCCACCAGTCTAGAAATATACAGAGATGAAGTCTTCCTCTGGAACAAAGCCCAAGATTTTCTCTAATGTAACCCACTGTTTATGAAGACATCAAGTGAATCTCCTGTATCATATCTCCATATATAAACTGAGGCTTAAGACACTGGGAAAAGAAAATTCTGACATTCTTGTTGTTGCTGCTTATTGAAATGCCTTCCCCTATTTTCTGTCAGCATTGAGGAGAACAAAGAAGGTTAACCTGTCAGCTCACAATAGGCAAATCTCAGACTCCTCACAGTACCAAACAAAGCATCAATACTTTGCTTATGGCACATTTTCGTTATACGTTGAAGGCTTGAAAGCCCCTCAAGCTTTCAATGAAAATAAACCTCCTTGCGGTAAATAAAGATATTATTCCTCCCTCCCAGGTAATCTAACTTTTAGGTCTAATTTAGAAACTCTGAACCTATCTTTTTCTTTTTAAATGATGTTCCCAATAATAATTCATTCTGGGAAGATAAAATAACTAGAACCTATCATACCACTACTCCAGGTAAAATATTCAACATTCAATATGTAACAATGATTAGAGTAATTATAGGATCTTTAATATATACTAATGCATTTCCTCTTTCATATCTGAAAAACAATGGAAAAAATATTATTAAAGGACTAAAACGTTAATTTTATTATTGATAAGGAACAGATCAGAAAATACAATTTTGGTCTATCACCCAGAGAATCTGCAAATCATCCTTCTAACTAGATAAATTAACCATGAGGTCTCAGGCAGAACTGAAGTAGTATTGACTTCCGCATACTTAAGTTTTTTTTTTATTCACATGAGGCTTAAGAATGATTATAACTATATTATGACTTTTGGCTTAAAATGGACAATGGTAAGAAAATAGTAATAAAAGTAAGATAATAAAGTTTTGAAGTTGGAAATAGAATAAGCTAATTGTATCTGATACTCATCTTTCACCTTGGTCACTTAGATTTTAAGAATCTCTTCTCAACTTGTCTCATGACTTGGAGATGTTAAGAAAATTTCTAAAGTTCTTGTGATTAATAAATGTTAAAACTCAGACTTCCAACTCTAGATCCCCATTGCATTTGCAATGGGAACAGGAAGATGGTAGTTACACTAGAGGAGAGCCAGGACAGAGGTAGGAAGATGATAAAATGACAGAAAAGAGAAGATAGAGCACAGAGCAGGGTTTAGTTTATAATTTTCATGCAAAATTATTTAAGTCTAGAGGGAGTTAAACTGTCATCATTCCTCATTTTAATTTATTGAGACCTCAATGTTTCCTGACCCCGCAGAATACAGTAGAGTTGAATAAACCCTATAGCTGCATTGGAAGCAAACATAATTTAGTGAGGGATATGAGCCTATATAAATCCATAATCAATTTGATCATTGTCATCCTAAAGTCCAGTGTGAGATTGGCAGTGAGAACCACTAAAAGCAAGCATCTATTGGTAGGAGGAGAAGTGGGACCCAAGAGAATATTTGTTTTTGTTGGAAATGGGGATTGTCATGTGACTAAATTTAGTTGCAATATGAAGTTATTATCATATACTGTTGAATATATGTAATGCACTATGAGGTGTGACACAGATAAGGTGACAAAATGAAGTTAGCTTGCAGTGTAATCCATCAGAAGCACGTGATAACCCAGGGATGTTTCATTAGCATCTGACATAGGTTTGTCCAAACTCTTACCTATGGCATATGCCTTGTATGAGGTTCACCGGGGAAGTAGTGTGAGCACACGTTGGCAGCTTCTTGCATGTGGCTGGATGGCAGTGCATCACAGGGACCTGAGTGGAGCCCCTCAGAGATCTAAATTCTCCTTAAGCTGTCAGTCATCATCAAGTGTATAAAATCCTCTTGAGTTTTAATGTAATAATTTATGTTTTAAACAAATACGGAGGTTCCAATGTGTGCTGAGCTGATTCCGCAGACAATAGAGTCCATTTATAACAAGAAAAAAAAAAAAAAGTCAACACTGGTGTCTGAAAAATATCCTATGATACTAGTATTCCCAGGGATCAATTGAAAAGTTTTGTTGTCATTCCAAGTCCTCAGAGTCCAGTGTTTAAAAATTGCCAAGAACAAACCAACCTGTGAGCATACTTGTTTGAATGAGAATTGCCCCCATAGGCTCATCTGTTTGAATGCTTCGTCCCCAGTTAATGGAACTGTTTGAGGAGCCATTTGGCTTCGCTGGTCTAGATGTGGCCTTTCTGGAAGAGAGGTGACCTTGTGGGAGCAGACGAGACACTAGAGCAAGCCTCCAACTAAGTGCTTTCTTTTCTAAGAGTTGCCTGGACTCATGTTATAAGTAACAGAATGGTAACTAAGACAATAAGCTAGCTACATGCTCATCTAGCAAAATGACCTACCAATTGTATTATCCCCTTTTTCATTATGAGCTTTTCAAACTCTCCCAAACTAACTTATCTTCCAGTTTCCTCATGTCACCATCCTCAGAAAGGTCATTGAAATCGCTCTAAAAAAACGTGTTCACTGAACACATGTTACTCAGAAATGCCAATCTGTTTCCTTCAGAGAATTAATCTTATTATAAGTACATTTACTTATTTAACTATTTTTTGCTTATTTGTATCACTATAACCTTTCAAGATCAGGGGGGTCTTGATTTTCTTCTTCACATCTGTGTGCTTGACTCTTAGAACCAAACACATAATAATCATTCAATGTACAATGTATTAAATAAGTTTGTCACAGGCTCAGTGCCTGGATCATGATGAAATAAATACCATAACTAAATCTCTTTGGACAACTTCATAGTCCCAAATCCATATGAACATTCAAGAAGACAATGAGAAGAAAGAACTTATTCCAGTTCCTGTGGCAGGATGCTGGTGCTGTTATATTTCAGTTTTGTTGTAGTCTCTGAGGCTCTTCCACACCCCAGCTCATACTGGTTTTACAAGAAGCTGAGAGTTCAGAGGTGTGTTATTTACTCCTGCACAGGAAGAAGGATTGTCATTTACCACCTGAGACTAAGGTACAGTAACAATTGGCTCACATAAAAGGTTTTAACTCTGACTCTGGTCCACATTATAAATTTGTTTTCAGACTAAAGCCCAGCGCATGCATACACAAGTGATAATTATGATGGCAAATAAGATGGTGAGCTTTCTCTGAATTTTCTCTGATCAATATGCAACACTGAATCTCTAAGCCTATGTCATTTGAATAAAATGATCGTGTGGCCCATACCAATTTGATTTTATCATCTCATTATCAGCCGTAATTGCCACAACAATGTCACCAATGACATTGCTCATAATCATGGCAGGCATGGTGCTAGAGAGGTGGCTGAGAGCTTTACATCGTGATCCACAAACAGATGATGGGGTTAGGGGTAGGGCAATGGCACCAATAAAGGTGTAGAATGAGAGTCTGAATTAGATAAAGGAAGACAAAAAAAGAAAAAGATAAAGGAAGACTAGAGAGGCCCAAACAAAATTATAATTAGAGAAAAATAACTTTGACAGAAAATAAGCAATATCTCATAAAAAAAATTTACTTAGTTATATTTAACAGTCACCATTCACTGGGATTTTTATATTACTCTACTTCATACTTGGTGCATTCCTGTTAGTTACAAATGACCAAATGCAGAAAATGATAGAAGATGATGTGTTACAAATCAGATACATTCCTAGAGTCACAGGAACGGAAAGGGTATGAGTATGTTTTGTTCAGTCCTCTGATTGTTCATTTGTTTGGAGAAAGTTCTTTAAATGGCCTGTAGGACTAGTTGAATCTTACCTGCTGGAAGCACTAAGAAAATGGGACATTTATGACTTCCTCTTTGTTGTCTTGTGTTCTTAATGAGTCATGCTGATATTTGCTATCTAGGGAATTCCCATCTGGATACTAAAACAAACAAACAAACAAACAAACAAACACCTTTGGGGGTTTTCCAGTATCACTGTCCATGACAAACACAAGCCTTGTCTGCTGTTTCTGTGACCTAAGACATTGAATCCTTACACACATTCAGTCTTTTCTGGAATATTAATTCTTGTCTTGAATATGTATTTATCTCATTTTCAATTGGCATCTTGTTTATGAAGTCCCTGTGGTAATGTAGGGTGGGGGTGAGAGGACATATCTGTAATTCTTTTGAAAGTCAGAGACAGAAGGATTGCCATGAGTTCAGCAAGATGCTGCGCACACACACACACACACACACACACACACACACACACACACATACACACCACATCACTAATAAATCTACAGTCGGCCTTTTAATTGCAACATTACTTCAGCTATTTGTTGAGGCATGACGTAAATATGTGCCTATAAAACTGGATTCTTTACACAAGTGACTATAGCCATTTCAATGCTTGACTCAACATAACATTGACATTGGATTTAATTTTAATTACTGCTAAGTAACATTGTGAATGAAATGTTTTTAAAATATTAATTTTATTTTCATTTATATATGTGCATGCATCTACATATGTAGATGTATGTGTAAGCCAGAAAAGTTTCAGATCCCTTGACACTAGAGTCACAGTTGCCTATGGGCCACCTGATGAGGGTATTGGAAACCACAGTACCAATTTCCTGCACAAACACCACACACTCTTAACTATGGAGACATCTTTCCAGCTTAGGAAATGAATGTTGAAACTACCTATCATATAAAAACATATGACGGATTTTACCTATACTGATGATTCAGAATGACATTTAGGTAAAACATTGATCATGCTGTATACTGTAGAGTGCTGTGTATATGTTTTACATTTAAAATCTGAGAAATGAACTAAGAAAACAGGAGGAAATGTTGAGAAGTAACTTCTTTATCAAGAAGTTATGCTGGACGTTTTGAAGGATTGATGCAATGGAAAAGTAATATTTCAAAACTCAATTTATTAGACTGTTTCTAGTTTCATGAAAGATACATATTTGTATGTAGTCATTGTATAAATATGTGTTTGTATCTGATGAGCATAGGTTCTGGTATAGATTTCTATCATATACAAACACCCTACAGTGTAGACTGTGAGGGATAGAAGAGCTAAATGGCCGAATCTTACAGCTAGTGACAAACTTAGAGTTCAATCAGTGTCCTGTATCCCATCCTACTTTCTGTGACCTCATATGTTCCCTTTGAATCAGACCTAAGAATAGCCTTAACTCTGCAGACAACATTTCCCTGCCCACATGATATCTGGGGCAGGGCAAAGCCAGGCTCACCTTGAGAAGAATGTGGCTCTGGACCAGGTATATCAGGGTCACTTAGGGTTATTGTTGCTAATATTCTGCCCTTTCCTTCCCTGTTGTGACCCCAAATACTCCAGGCTCCATCTGAATTAGCACTGCACTGAGCAGCCTATGAGAAGCCTGGGTTTTTAGCCTAAGGCTTACGAAGGCACTATTCTTCTTCTGTCCATTTTATATTAAATAACAGAAGGGAAGGAATCTGGAAAATGATAAAACCATCGCTGAAAGAACTCGAGAGCAATGGGCCAGAGATAGGATACATAAATTTAAAAGAAAAAAAGAAATAGATTAATTCTAATAGTACTGATCCCTGAAGACCAAGATATTATCTTTCATTATCCCAGACACTGAAGCATCAACAAAGGGAATTCTGCATTTCTTTGTCTTATCAGAGGAGACAAGAGTAAGTGTAGAAAGATACTGGAATAGCTTATATTCCAGATAAATTAAATAAAATCACGTTATGAAGAAAAACATTTTAGAGAGTTCTAAGAACAAGGTGCTATTACCCTGTGCATCCTGAAGGCAAACGCATTGTTTTTAACACGTGTTGAGACCAGGAATTACAAATCTTCTAATCAAGAAAAAAATTTGCATTTTAATTTGTTTTGTTAGATTGCAAGGGGGGGTGTGCAGATTTGAATGTAGCTTTGATTTTAAGTCTGGCTTTACCACTAGTTAGCTGTGTGGCCTTGAGCAAATCATTTACCTTTCTTGGTCTTTAGAATATTCACTCTAGAATGGCAAGAAATTCTCAATTCATAGTTCAAAGGCCTTTTCCAGCTCTCAAATTATTAGATGTTGTGGTTCTAGGTCGCATTCCTTTAATTCCCTGCATGGCTCCCCTATATACCATTCTGGCAGTAATTTAGAGTTTGACAGCAAGTCTCCCTCATTAGTTTGGGCTGAGAGTTTGGGGGAAACCTTATTTGCATGTGAGAGGGCTTGGTGCTCTTCCTAAGTGGCTGATAGCCACACCTCTCCTGAGGGGGTGTGGGTTGGTTGGGGGCGGTTACTCTGGCAGGAGCCAGGGTCCAGGAGACATGAGAGAACTCCTTCTGTCCCACATAAGTGAATTATCACTACAGGGTGCCAGGGTTCAAGCTCTAGCCTCAACTGGAAACCAGGCTGTCTGAACATAGCCCACTGCCCCACAAGATGTGATTTATGAAGATTGATTGTTGAAATAAAAAGGAATGTATATTCTCACTAATAACATCATACCATGAAGGTTCATGCATTAGCTATAGGATTACAGATACTCATTGTTCGTGTATTTTCTTCAAAGTCATCCCCACATGGTTTTAAGAAAGGTGATGTGTTCAAGATTGATGGAGACCTTGGTCTTCTCAAGTGCTATCCTCAGCTTAATGGTTCATACCTGAGAATTTCTTCAGAGGATTGAGCTGATCAGAATCCTTAATCATCAGGGAAATGCAAATCAAAACAACACTGAGATTCAACCTCACACCAGTCAGAATGGCTAAGATCAAAAATTCAGGTGACAGCAGATGCTGGTGAGGATGTGGAGAAAGAGGAACACTCCTCCATTGCTGGTGGGATTGCAAGCTTGTACAACCACTCTGGAAGTCAGTCTGGCGTTTTCTCAGAAAATTGGACATAGTACTACCGGAGGATCCAGCAATACCTCTCCTGGGCATATACCCAGAAGATGTTCCAACTGGTAAAAAGGACACATGTTCCACTATGTTCATAGCAGCCTTATTTATAATAGTCAGAAGCTGGAAAGAACCCAGATGTCCCTCAACAGAGGAATGGATGCAGAAAATGTGGTACATTTACACAATGGAGTACTATTCTGCTATTAAAAAATGAATTTATGAAATTCTTGGGCAAATGGATACATCTGGAGGATATAATCCTTAGTGAGGTAACCCAAACACAAAAGAAAACATTGGATATGTGCTCACTGATAAATGGATATTAGCCCAGAAACTTAGAATACCCAAGATACAATTTGCAAAACACAAGAAAATCAAGAAGAAGGAAGACCAACGTTTGGATACTTCATTCCTCCTTTGAATAGGAAACAAAATACCAATGAAAGGAGTTACAGAGACAAAGTTTAGAGCTAAGACGAAAGGATGGACCATACAGAGACTACCTCGGGGGGGGGCATCCATCCCATAATCAGTCACTAAACTCAGACACTATTGCATAGGACAGCAATATCCCCTTAAGGGACCCTGATATAGCTGTCTCGTACAGAAGTGGATGCTCACAGTCATCTATATGATGGAACACAGGGCCCACATTGGAGAAGCTAGAGATAGAACCCTAGGAACTGAAAGGGTCTGCAATCCTAGAAGAGGAACAACAATATGAACTAACCAGAACCCCCAGAACTCCTCTCTCTAGCTCCATATGTAGCAGAAGATGGCCTAGTCGGCCATCATTGAGAGGAGAGGCCCCTTAGTATTGCAATCTTTATATGCCCCAATACAGGGGAACACCAGGGCCAAGAAGTGGGAGTGGGTGGGCAAGGTAGCAGGGCAGGGGGTGGGGGGAAGGGAAGCAGGGAACTTTCGGGATAGCATTTGAAATGTAAATTAAGAAAATAACTAAAAAGAAAGAAAGAAAGAAAGAAAGAAAGAAAGAAAGAAAGAAAGAAAGAAAGATAGATCTCACACTTATCTCTACAGTGTTTCACATGTGTGTTATCCAGCCTTCTCTACTGACAGGCTTCTTCGACGTTTCCTGCTGACCAACCAGTTGAGGTATGATATTGTGATGTGGCTAGAAGTGACCTCATTGAGTATTCTCTCTCAAACAAGTGACTCTTCCCAAGATATCCTCAAACTCTAAGGCACAAGATGCTAAGAATCTGTCACAATCCCAGATAATCTGAAACATGGTCAGAATTGTTCATAAGTGAAGGAATGTGTTTTTTGGGTTTTGTTGTTGTTGTTGTTGTTGTTGTTGTTGTTGTTTCCTACTGGATGTACTTTACTTCCTTCATCTAGTGATGAGTTTTTGGTGCTTTGTGTTTCATAAAGACTCACGTGGTAGTATGTTCAATGGGCATTGGGTTGAATTGAGGCAGGCTAATTAACCATCTTTCTTTCTGTTCCTTTCCATTTCTGAATCTGTCTTAAGCAATGTTAACAGGATGGAATAATCTGAAACCAAAGTTTCAGGTAAGAGTCTGGTAGATCTATTAGCATATATATCAGGAATTGTCTTGACTTTAATTGATGTATGAGGGCCTAGCCTACAGAAGGTGATACCATCCTTAGGCACATAGTCCTGAACTGTTCAAGAAATAAAGTTAATCACTGTTAGTTATGCCAGCTAGATAATGAACCATTAGTAGCTTTTATTTATGGTGCCTGTATTGAGTTCCAGGTCTAACTTCAGTCAATGAGGGATTATGACCAAAAAGTAAACACTTTCCTTTTTATTTATTTATTTGTTTGTTTGTTTATTTATTTATTTATTTTTGAGACAGGGTTTCTCTGTGTAGCCTTGGCTATTCTGGGACTCACTCTGTAGACCAGGCTGGCCTTGAACTCAGAAATCCACATGCCTCTGCCTCCCAAGTGCTGGGATTAAAGGCATGTGCCACCACTGCCCAGCCATAAGTTTTTTTTTAACTTGAATCCAGTTCCTAGCATCTGCATAAGATGCCTTACAAACGTCTATAACTCAAACTCCAGGGAATCTGATACCATCTTCTGACTGCCAAGGATACCTGCATGCTAGTACATGTACCCATACACAGACATGTATACATACATAATTAAAAATAAAGCCAGGCATGGTGGCTCATGCCTTTAATCCCAGCACTCAGGAGGCAGAGGCAGGCAGATTTCTGAGTTCAAGGCCAGTCTGGTCTACAGAGTGAGTTCCAGGACAGCCAAGGCTACACAGAGAAACCCTGTCGCAAAAAATTAAAAAATAAATAAATAAATAAATAAAAATTAAAAATAGCCCCGCCACCGGACCGCCATCATCCCTCTCTGAACGCAGTGGATAGGGCCGCCAGCCAGCGCACCTCCAAACCCCAGGACATTAGGCACACTTCGGGGTTAAAGGTGAGTGGAGCGCACCAGGGGCCTTGAAATCGCAGAGGGGC
>LR751048.1:0-83805 GCA_902729485.2 Mus minutoides | reverse complement strand
AGGAAGATGGCCTAGTTGGCCATCATTGGGAGGAGAGGCCCTTTGGTCATACAGACTCTATATGCCCCAGAACAGGGGAATGCCAGGGCCATTACGTGGGAGGGGGTGGGTAGGGGGGCAGGGCGGGGACGCGGGAGGGTAAGGGAAAATTTCTGGATAACATGGGAAATGTAAATGAAGAAAATATCTAATAAAGAGGGAAAAAAATACAAAAAAAAATTAAAAATAAAGCAAATCATTTTTAAAACATTAGCTTCCCTACTTAACCCAATGCCAACCCATTATTTCTTTCTTCTCATCCACAACATTGTGTTCCTTTGCATAAAATACAATGTCTGTCAAATTTTATTATCCAGAAAGCAAATAGAAGACAAGATTTGGACTTCCTTCATCTCTGTCTCTTCATTTCTACTTTTCACTCCTCAGCAGCAAGAATCAGTCAGATTTATGTGCTCCATCCTACAAGGATCCTGGTTTTAGGAATTTTAATAAAAAGGCATCATTTCACTTTGATTCAAGTTTATATTTTAAACATAGGCAAGCAGAATTAAAGCTGTCCAAGCAGGTCAAGCATGCTTCTGAAAACACATTCTTCAGATGGGTTTTATGAAAGTCTCCTTTGGTAGTAGCTTTTAAGTAGGTGGGGAAAATGACAGAAAGCAGGATTAAATCAAACTGGTCCAAACATTATGGCTAAAATAGCTTCAAAGAAGGGGTTCCTAAACTTGTGAGGGATGATGAACTCCAGAGAAACGTCAGAGCATGTAAACATCAAAACTTGATGAAAATTCTTAAAGGTCTAATAGGCGTCTATCAGAGTCCTTGTCTGACTTTCATATTGAAACCCAATTTTTAGGTTTTCTAGAAACATTCCTGAATGTCTGATCTTGCTAGAATGAGATATTTACCCAAACAAAACTGTGTATATAGGAAAGATTGATTATTGATTTAAGAGAATGAATTTTATGACTTCTGTCTTCCTCTTTCCAAATTTTTACATTTTTTTCCCTCCAAGCCATTTCTGTCTTCCCTTTGACTTCTGCCAGCTCTTAATAATAATAATGTGTTATCTTTCCTTAATACAAGTGCCATGGTAAGAAAGCAGTCTTAAAAACAAGAACCATAAAAAGCTGTACCAACACTAGAATTAGTGGCAACTCTAACTCTAATTAATATCTTCTCTCCTAGAGGCAAAGTTACCTGGAAGAATGTAGGCACTTCCATGAAATAGGAAAACATTTGTCTTTGGCCTTTGGATGTTGCTGGGTATGTGAATATTTTCCATGAGGAGTTTGCATCTACTCAGTACTCTAAACAATGCATGCTCCTATATTCCTTCACTATGAACAGTAAAATTAGTGACTATAACAACAAAAGATGATTTTAAAAGGCTGTTCAGCCCCCACTTGCTCTCTTACACTCTTATTTCTCACTCTTACTTCTTTGTTTTTTTTTTTAAAGATTTATTTACTTATTATATGTAAGTACACTGTAGCTGTCTTCAGATACTCAAGAAGAGGGCATCAGATTTTGTTACAGATGGTTGTGAACCACCATGTGGTTGCTGGGATTTGAACTCGGGACCTTCAGAAGAGCAGTCGGCACTCTTAACCACTGAACCATCTCACCAGCCCCCTTACTCTTACTTCTTACCCCTCACTCTCACCCTCTCTCTCCCCTCTCTTTGTCTTTTCTCCTCTCTCCTTGTCTTCTCCTCTCCTCTCCTCTCCTCTCCTCTCCTCTCCTCTCCTCTCCTCTCCTNTCTCCTCTTTCTCCCTGCCTTTCTATAATAAAGCTCTAAAACCATAGAGATTCTCTGCTCATCAAGGCTGTACTCACTCTCCTTAGTGTAGGGAACACCTTCCCTCATCCCTCTCTCCCATAACCCCAGTAGCTTTAGCAAAGTAGCTCCAGGAATCCCAGATAGGGCTGTCCCTTGCCACCCCTCCCCCGAAGAGTGGGTCAGAGGCTTAGATGCTCACCCTGGGATTGAGTGGAAGGTAGATAGCAGCCCTCCCATGCTTGACAGACCAGAGAATAGGCAAAACTCTGGCAGGGTGTGGGTCTTTCCCATCCCCCTCTTCCCCTGGGCCCCCTTTTTAGTTCCCAACACCACTGGAAGTTACCTGTTGAGTGTGAGAGAGTTGGCCAACTCTCCAAGCCCAATCTCCCAAATGAAAAAACCACTGCCCTTCCCATGCCATTAAGAGACAGGAAATAGAATTTTATTTTGTAGAATCATTTTGTCATATCATCTCAACCTTTATTGTATTGAATGCCACATAGTCCATATAAATAATACACTTTAATCAATAACACATTTAATCATTTAAATTATATTAATTTTTCATCTTTCCACAGGTTAAAATATGCAAGTAAGTATCAAGTGCACTCAAATAGAAAAAAATCACTAAAATACAGTGTATGTTACAGATGATCTAAATTTATATTTTGCTATGTTTCTTAATTTGCCACTCCCTTTTCAGGATAGTGACAGAGGGATAGATGGAAATCTTTAAATGGCATCTGTATTTCTGCCTTCAGGCAAACAATGAGTTGCCGTCCATTTGATTCTTATCATATAGCAATTGAATATCTTTCAGTTTGCAAGGATAGATTGTTGCTGATTTGAGAACCAAATAATTTTTGAAAAGACTCTAGCTGGAGATTTTGTAATTCTACAGACAGATACAACATACACCGCAGGTGCTTTAGTTTCTTTGGGTAACCAACACTGAATGAACCTAAATAAGAAAGTCTGGAAACACGCTGATATTTCTTTCATACAGGAGGTTATCACTATAATGCAAAGTCATTGTGAAGAGGTAATGATTTCTTATTCCTCTTTTTTGGCAAATGGTGTTCATAGGAAAAACACAAGTTTCTCTGTTAATGGTTTCTCATATTAGGGACACAGGATTACCTGGGAAGGTGCTGAAAGGTGACATTTTTTTTTCTAGGAAAAAAATTATAAAATAACAAATTCTGCATACAATAGGAAATAGTTTATAAATATCTACCAGTCCAGGCACATCAATGGGACAACTGACTCAGAGAAATCAAAGAATGAACTCCTTTTCTGCTCAATCGCAATGATAGATAGCAAAGCAACATTTATTATACATTTATTAGCCAGAATAATCTGGGCCTGATACAAGAGACCTGAAAGAATAAATCATTTCTATTGTTGACAATCCAGTGGAGCAAACAGACCTGGCAGTCAGTATATACACTGAGTACTGAATTAAAGTCTGTGTGAAAGAGTAAGAACAAAGCTACATTGTGTATAGTAATTCTGGACAAAAAAGCAGAATTAACAGAACAACCAGTCTCACCAAAGCAATATAGATGGCAGTCTATGTCTAGGAGCTTCTGATCCAAGGAGTTAATCAACTGTGGGCTGAAAATACTAGGAAAAAACAAAACAAACAAACAAACAAAAAAACAACCACACATCTGGAATGGATATGTGTTAATTTTTGCCATACTCTAAACAATAAATACAGCAAGTATTTACATGCTATTTATATAATATTAAATATAAATACATTAGACCTGACTTAAATTCATAATGGATTTAGTATCTTTTCTATGAAAATATTACTTAAACTACCTACATCATTTTATATAAGGGACTCAAGCATTGCGGATTTTAGCATCCCCAGAGGATCCTGAATCCAGTTCCCATGGATACTGAGGAGTGAGTTCATTTTCAAGTCTGCATTCATTTATAGTAAAGACAACAATATTTAAGGAACAATTACTATGTAGCAGGTAGTGTTCTCATATATATTTAGAGTCCATCCTTATGAGACACATAATGCTATTTGCTCTTAGATAGTCTCCATTCAAGTCTTCCTTTTAAAATTAGTAAGATGAAGAAAGAAGCCTGATGTAATCAAGTGTCTATATAACTCTTGACCATCACCTATGTCAGACATGAAACTACCATGTCATCCTATATCAGTACTTAACACAGTTCGTTAGAACACAATGAGCAGTTAACTTTATCCCAAATGATTATATAGACTTGAGTAAATAATTTATTAACCATGCTTTAATATCCAGTAATGCAGAGGTAACTGTTTCCACAGGGAAATCTAGCTCACACTGATCATCCATACACTCATGAGCCTGAGGCAGGAGGATTTCAATGAGTTTCAAATCAGCTAGGCAGCATAATGAAAAGAGGAGACAGGGAAAAGGTGTAAGATGAGATCAAATTCAACTCTGTTGAATAAATTAAAATGCACACTATCAAATGATTTAAAGAAATAAAAAGTTGTAAGACCATTAAATACCCAGCTGATCATTCTAGTACATAGTAGCAACATGAGATAGTAAATATATGCACAAATCTCTTCCCTATAAACTGATAGTCAATCCTCACAAGTCTTTATATATATATATATATATATATATATATATATATATATATATGTAATAATATTTCCAATATATTTTCAAATTCCATAAAAAAATGATAGCATCACTATAACAGAATGTCTGATTGACCAAGAAATACAGAAGACATCATGTTTTATTTTAGACTTCTAATGTAGTATCTACTGGAAAAGACCTGTCACTGTTGAGTTTAAAAAATTACAATGAAAATTGTATTGATTTAAGGGTCTGGTGGATGAATCAGTAGCTAAGAGCACTTCCATCTAGCCTAATGATCAACCTGCTGGACCCACATGATGAAAGCCAAGAACAGACTCCAGCAAACTACTCTTTACTTAAACGTGTCCACCATGGCATGCAAATACACAAAATAAATAAAAATGAATAAACAGACATGATGGAGAATCTGGTCATGAAACCAACTGCCTCATAAAAATAGTTTTATAGACTTCTGCTCATTTAACTTATAGTTTAGATTTTGACCAAACATACTATGACACACTCTTAAATATATTATTAACATATGCAATAGGGAAACAAACATGAGTTGACCCAGTGAGACTATCATTGTGACTGGTACCCATGAAAATGAAAATGCCCATCAGATGCTCATGGCACACTTCCTCCTTGATTCAGGTTCTGTCTTTATTACAATGTGAACATTTCTCTGGAGTACTTTTAGGACAATGTATTATCTTAAGCTAATCATGTTCACAGAGATTGGGAGTGGCCCATGGAAGACTTGCTGCTGTAAGATGTCAGGGCAAAACCCCATTTAAAACAGTGCCCAAAGCAGAATAGAATGCAATGTACAGGCAGATGGTATTGAGACCAGACTTTGGGTTTAGACTCTATCTTAGAGAATATGACCTAAGGTTGAATTCTCTAGTCCTAGTTTCCATGTTACTTCCCAACAAACCTGAGTCTAGTACCAGTTTCCAGGTTACCCACCAACAAAGCTGTGCATCCAGGTTACAGACCTGCTCCTAGACCTTCGCTTCCTAACAACCACCAATCAGGAGGGGAGTTAAGTTTATGGCTCCTAGCACCAGCCAATTATTTTAATGGGCAACAAGATTCCATAATAACCCCACAATCAGATGTGTGCCAGGCTAGAAACCCCCTCAGTTGTTTGCCATTTCCTATAAAACCTTGTCCCACTTAGAGGTTGTGGCTTCACCCTCCTGCTCTGCTGAGTCAAGAGATGGCAATATGACCCAAAATTGAACTTAAATAAAAAGGTCCTATTGTGATTGCATTGGAGTTGGCTCCTTGGTGGTCTTTTGGGGCTTGAGAACAAGACACAACAGTATAACCAAGTCAAGGAGAGACTCTTGTCTGCAAAAGTGGGAATACATTGCACAGTTACGTGAAGGAGGAATGAGCATCTCAATCACCAGAATGAAAATAAGACAAAAAATCAGAATAGAATGTCAATGTTTATGGTCCTTTTGATTTGGCCAGTATGTCAGAACTATATGAACATGTGAGCATACCTAATGTGTTAATTCGAATGAAAATGGCTCTATAGGGCCTGGAACTATTGGGAGGTGTGGCCTTGTTGAAGTTAGTGTGGCTTTATTGGAGAACTTGTTACTTGGGATGGGGGAAGGGCTGACTTTGAGATCTCAGATGCTCAATCAATGTCCAATGAGGTAGTTTCTTCCTATTGCTTGTGGATCCAGATTTGGAACTCTCAGCTCCTCCAGCCCCTGTCTGCATGCACAATACCATGCTTCCCACCAAAATGATGGTAGACTAAACCTCTAAAAGTATACACACACACACACACACACACACACACACACACACACACACACACACACACACACACACACATATATATATATATATATATATATATATATATATATATATATATATATATATATTCTCTTATGATCCTATGCCCTATGCTATGCTCCCAGCTTTAGTTCCTCCATATGATGGGAAGAAGTAACCTAAAATAGAATCATTTGCTTTATCCACATGATCCTTTTTTGATGATTTTCTTCTATTTTCTTATTTGTATAGCTGTAATATACTTCTGGTTACAAAATAGGCATATTTAACTGGATATTTAAGACATAACAGAAACTGGATATAATCCAACCTAGTTCCAAGGAAGTCTGGTTATATTTAATCAGGCATCTTCTGTTCTATCGTTTGTATGTCCAGGTCACTAACTTGGCTAAATCTGGGTCGTCCAACAAAGGCCCTCTGTTAGTGAGCATAAAATAAATCAAGGACAAGATGAAGATTGTTTACTTTGTTTATGCCACCAAAAATGAATGCTTAATGGTGGAACAAGAATTAAATATTATTTCCTATGCTTTCAAACAGTATGTATTGTGTTATTGTTTGCTATTCTGAGATGCTAAATTTTGAGATTCAGCCAGAGGTCTAATGTAGTTCCAGTTAGCATGGCATCTCAGAAGAAGCCGCTGGGATTGCAGAAGAGCTTCACTCTGGTTGTCATGGAAGCAGTTATAGTCAAAGCTCATTCTCCTAGGTCGTTATTGGTAAAGCTCCAGATACCACATAATGACCTATTTAAAGTAGATATTGCATAAACATGCATATTTCCACTTCAGATTTCAGTCCCTCAATGTAGTAACTGCCACCTGGAAGTGAAGAGTACTTGAAAACACAAGTCATGCATGGTAGGATTCCCCTCTTCTGTACAAGTACATAAAATACAATATTAACAGGCCACAATTTTTTTTCTTTATATAAACTTTCTGATTGGCTAAACAGTTTGGTGGTTTAAAAATTTATTCAAAGATGCAATGTTGAAGAGTAGAAACATCTCAATCATATGCCAAACTCTATTTTTCCTTGCTTAGCTCTAGGATGCAAGGCTATTGAATCCAATTCCTTCAACAATAAGAACCACTATTCTTTGAGTTCTCATAGAGTTCTTTAAGAAATGTTTGTAATGGACTAAAAGTTGTGTTGCCCCCCCAAACTCATATTGAAACCCAAATTCCATTGTGATGGTATTGGGAGGTGAACGATCTTGGTGAGTTGAGGAGGTCATGAAGATGGAGTACTCAAAAATGAGATTAGCCAAGAAGAGTGAGAGCTGCCTGCAACTCAAAGGACTTCTCTACCATACTGGTAGTCAATCTGGTTTCCATTCCCGAAAGCCAAGAAAATTATCATTTGCATGTACGGTATTTGGTTTATAATTAATTTATTACAATAGTATGAATTACTCAAGTGGTATTCTCATGGTACTTTACTTCTTGAACTAGCTTATCTTTTAAAGAGTGCTAATATTAGTTAAATTTAAAGATAGATAACTCATATTAAAAAAAACAAAAGTTACAAAATATATGTAATTGTTCTTGAATATTAATATTCAGGAATAACCAGTACTAAGTAAACAAGAGTTAATTCCACAAATATTTCTTTCTCATATTTTTTTGTGATGTATTTACTTCAAAGTTAAGATTGCATTATATTTTTGTTGCATTTTAGTCTAGATAATTTTGTTTTAGTTTGGTTTAGCTTTGGTATTTGACAGTCCTGGCTTTTATAACCATTTTATGTCAGATAACACCTCCAATATCCAGTTGATTTTCTAGTTCCATGAGCATTTTAATGCTGACTATTTCTGTTTGCATGAATATTTCCCAAGATCCTATTATTTAATGGCAGAAATTAATCATCCTAACCCTTTTGATAAAATCATTCCTTATACTGTTGTTATTTTCTAAGTTATAAAATTTTAAATGAATATTCTTAGCATGAATGACTGTAGCTCACTGGAGAAGAGTGCAAAAGATGGCAATAATCTGGAAACAAGAGCAAATAAAATTTAATTTTATACATTTTCAGGCTTTCTATACATTTTATTGTCCCAGCCTGCAGGACAGTCGAACAGGGTCTGGGGAACCACCTGTGGAAAGAATGAAAGACGAGAAACACAAGGACAGACAGCAAGTCTGATTGATCAAGCTGTCAAATTTTTATTGTTCCCAGGCGGGTTTTATGCCCACAGAATCAGGGTATGGGATAGGGGGATGACACAGAATCACTTTGTTTCTGGGAGAATGCACCTGTTCCCAAAAGCAGGATATTGGCTAGGTAAAAGCTTCAGCAGGAAGAACAGAACAGAATGGGTTGCTAGGTACCTGTCCACAAGATCTATAGCTATTTGTTCTTAACTGGGGGTAATAATTTCCCATAGAGGCCTCAACTTTTTCCTACAGAAATCTCAACTAAGCTAATACTTTTCCGCTAAGGCCAAGACTTTGTAAGTAAGCACTTATGACTGACAAGGCAGTTAACATTCAAACAGGTTCACTCCCAACATTTTATGATATCATGTCCAGAGGGATGACAACAGCTAATAATTTATTGAGAAATTTAGCCATTATATACATAAACATATGTATATGTATATATACAGACTATTAAAGATTTAATACAGCCTTGTAAAATCCATGCCATTTCCAAAGACATGAAGTCACTTTTCAAAGTTACTTTCTTTAGTGTACATGAGGTGCTCACTTGGGTTTTCACAGATGTATCTGTCAATGCCTTTAATCTATTTTATTTTCCCTGGGATAAAATAACAAACATTTATATAATGTGAATAAATGTCCTCTTACTTCATATATTTATTTTAACTAACAATTAACTTTAAAGTCTTTTATTCTGTGTTATATAAAGATTAACTATAAAGATAGCTTGCTACTGGCAAAGAAAGTCAATAACTTAATTAAAGAAAGAAAAATGAAGAGCCCCAAAATAAGTTAATACTATATAATCACCTAATTTCAATAAAGGGAAATAAAATTCAAGTGGTAAAGGAAGTTCATTTCCCCAGATGATTCTGGACAGACTAGATGCACAAATTAAACATAAATTTGATCTCTAACTCACACTGTATACAAACACCGGCTGGCAATGGATTCTAGACATAAATATAAAGCTAAAGCCATAGAACTTTTCAAAGGAAAATTATTAGATTCCACATCTCATAATCAACATATTTTCTTTCAAATAGCATAAAAATCTATAAAGAGATTTTTTTATATTTTCTAAACTATACTTACCAAACACTGAAAGAACTGAATCAGCAATTAGTGAATGTTCACGCAAGCTGCAGCCACAAAGAAATGTGATGTCTTATGCCTTATTTTTGTGATAATGTTTATTCTTGTTGTTACCACTAGAAAGTTACCAGCTTCTTTTTTTTTTTTAACCTACAATTGATTTTAGTAAGCTTTTTAAAAAATATTTTCAGAGCCAATCGTGGTACTGCACACCTTTAATCCCAGCGCTCTGGAGACAGAGGCAGGCAGATTTCTGAGTTTGAAACCCTGTCTTGAAAAAAGCCAAAAAAAGAAAAAGAAAAAAAAAAAAAATATATATATATATATATATATATATATATATATATATATATTCAGAATAATTTCATCATATTCAATGATTTTATTTTTATTGGAATTTTGTAAATTCTTAAGATTTATGCACCACTCTGACAATACATTTTTCACATACATAAATTTTTAGAAATTTCACACTAAATGTTTTCTTTTCCTTGGTGGTGTTTATGTAAAACCCACATCATAAATAAAATATACTTCTTGCTAAGAACACTTTAAAATCTCAGTTTTATTAGGTGAAATTATTTTTATACCACATCTTCAGTTATATCTATGCATAATATATAAAAATGATAATTTAAACTAGATTATAAATTAATTTTACGGACTGGAGAGATGCTTCAGCAGTTAAAATCACTGGCTGCTCTTCCAGAGGTTGTGAGTTCAATTCCCAAAAACTACATGGTGGCTCACAACCATCTGTAACAGGGATCCAATGCCTTCTTCTGAAGACAGGAAGAGTGTGCTCACATACATGAAATAAATAAATCTTTAAAAAATTAATTTTTCTCATTAGCTCTAAAATTTGATGGGGTTTGCTTATTCATTTGCAGTTACCTTATAGAAAATCATATTATCAATAAATTTGACACTTGTGATCTTTGTGTAACTGTTCTCAATACTCTAGTAAGGATGAGTTCATTTAATTTATTTTAATAAAATATGTAATATTTCAAAGCAACATCCAGTGCTATGGCTTATATTGTTACTCTTGTGACTTTTCAAAGAGATCACTAGAGACAACCATTACTTCCAGTTTATTAATTTAATCCAGAGGTCTATGTCTTTCACTACAATGTAATATATTTAAATTTTCATGTAATTAGTAATATATTGAAGCAATCTTTTCTAGTTTATGGTGTATTTTCTATTTAGAATCTCTTCCATTCCCTGTGCCCCTGTATATTTTATATTAATATTTATTTTATTTCTTCTTTTTTTCCAAATTTTATACTAGAATTTTTTTCTTAATTTACATTTCAAATGCTATCCCAAAAGTTCCCTCAACCCTCCCCCTGCCCTGCTCCTCTACCTACCCACTCCCACTTCTTGGCCCTGGTGTTCCCCTGTATAGGGGCATAAAGTTTACCATACAAAGGGGCATCTCTTCCCAATGATGGCCAACTAGGCCATCTTCTGCTACATATGCAGCTAGAGACACGAGCTCTGGGGGTTCTGGTTAGTTCATATTGTTGTTCCTCTTATAGGGTTGCAGACCCCTTCTGCTCCTGTGGTACTTTCTCTAGCTTCTCAATTGGAAGCACTGTGTTCCATCCTATAGATGACTGTGAGCATCCACTTCTGTATTTGCCAGGCACTGGCATAGCCTCATATGAGACAGCTATATCAAGGTCCCTTCAGCAAACTCTTGCTGGCATATGCAATAGTATCTGAGTTTGGTGACTGGTTATGGGATGGATCCCCCGGTGGGGTAGTCTCTGGATGGTCCATCCTTTCATCTTAGTTCCTCCAATCTTTGTCACTGTAACTCCTTTCATGGGTATTTTGTTCTCTATTCTAAGAAGGAATAAAGTATCCACTCTTTGGTCTTCCTTCTTCTTGAATTTCTTGTGTTTTGCAAATTGTATCTTGGGTATTCTAAGTTTCTAGGCTAGTATTCACTTATCAGTGAGTGAATATCTAATCACTTCTTTAGTGATTGGGTTATCTCACTAAGGATGATATCCTCCGGATACATCCATTTGCCCAAGAACTTCATAAATTCATTGTTTTTAATAGCAGAGTAGTACTCCATTGTGTAAAGGAACCACATTTTCAGTATCCATTCCTCTGTTGAGGGACATCTGGGTTCTTTCCAGATTCTGGCTATTATAAATAAGGCTGGTATGAACATAGTGGAGCATGTGTTCTTATTACCAGTTGGGACATCTTCTGGGTATATGCCCAGGAGAGGTATTGCTGGATCCTCTGGTAGTACTATGTCCAATTTTCTGAGGAACCGCCAGACTGACTTCCAGAGTGGTTGTACAAGCTTGCATTCCCACCAGCAATGGAGGAATGTTCCTCTTTCTCTACATCTTAGCCAGCATCTGCAGTCACCTGAATTTTTGATCTTAGCTATTCTGACTGGTGTGAGGTGGAATATCAGGGTTATTTTGATTTGCATTTCCCTGATGGTTAAGGACGTTGAACATTTTTTCAGGTGCTTCTTAGCCATTCTGTATTCCTCAGTTGAGATTTCTTTGTTTAGCTCTGTACCCCATTTTTAATAGGGTTATTCGTTTTTCTGGAGTCCAGCTTCTTGAGCTCTTTGTAGATATTGGATATTAGTCCCCAATCAAATTTAGGATTGGTAAAAATCCTTTCCCAAACTGTTGGTGGCCTTTTTGTCTTCTTGACACTCTCTTTTGCCTTTCAGAAGCTTTGCAATTTTATAAGGTCTATTTGTCAATTTTTGATCTTACAGCACAAGCCATTGCTGTTCTGTTTAGGAATTTTTCCCCTGTGCTCATATCTTTGAGGCTTTTCTCTACTTTTTTTTATTAGATTCAGTGTCTCTGGTTTTATGTGGAGGTCTTTAATCCACTTACACTTGAGCTTTGAACAAGGAGATAAGAATGGATCAATTCACGTGCTTCTACATGATAACTGCCAGTTGTCTCAGCACCATTTGTTGGAAATGCTGTCCTTTTTCCACTGGATGGTTTTATCTCCCTTGTCAAAGATCAAGTGACCATAGGTGTGTGGATACATTTCTGGGTCTTCAATTCTATTCCATTGATTTACTTGTCTGTTACTGTACCAGTACCATGCAGTTTTTATCACAATAGCTCTGTAGTACAGATTAATGGCAGGTATGTTGAATCCCCCAGAGGTTCTTTTATTGTTGAGAATAGTTTTTGCTATCCTAGGTTTTTTATTATTCCAGATGAATTTGCAGATTGCCCTTTCTAACTCAGTGAAGAAATGAGTTGGAATTTTGATGGGGATTGCATTGAATCTGTAGATTGCTTTTGGCAGGATAGCAATTTTGACTATATTAATCCTGCCAATCCAAGAGCATGGGAGATCTTTCCATCTTCTGAGATCTTCTATTTCTTTCTTCAGGGACTTAAAGTTCTTGTCATACAGATCTTTCACTTCCTTACTTAGAGTCACACAAAGGTATTTTATATTATTTGTGACTATTGTGAAGGGTGTTATTTCCCTAATTTCTCTCTCAGCCTGATTATCCTTTGTGTAGAGAAAGGCCATTGATTTGTTTGAGTTAATTTTTGATATCCAGCTACTGCACTGAAGCTATTTATCAGTTCTCTGGTGGAATTTTTAGGGTCACTTATATATACTATCATATCATCTGCAAATAGTCATATTTTGACTTCTTCCTTTCAAATTTCTATCCTCTTGATCTCTTTTTGTTGTCAAATTGCCCTGGGTAGGACTTCAAGTACTATATTGAATAGGTAGGGAAAAAGTGGGCAGCCTTGTCTAGACCCTGATTTTAGTGGGATTGCTTTGAGTTTCTCTCCATTTAGTTTGATGTTGCCTTCTGGTTTGCTGTATATTGATTTTATTATGCTCAGGTATGGGCCTTGAATTCTTGATCTTTCCAAGAGTTTTATCATGAAAAGTGTTGGATTTTGTCAAATGCTTTCTCAGCATCTAATTAGATGATCATGTGTTTTTTGTCTTTGAGTTTGTTTATATACTGGATTATGTTGATGGATTTCTGTATATTAAACCATCCCTGCATTCCTGAGATGAAGCCTACTTGGTCATGATGGATGATCATTTTAATGTGTTCTTGGATTTAGTTTGTGAGGATTTTATTGAGTATTTTTGCATTGATATTCAGAAGGGAAATTGGTCTGAAGTTTTCTATCTTTGTTGGATCTTTGTGTGGTTTAGGTATCAGAGCAACTTTGGCATCATAGAATGAATTGGGTAGAGTACCTTTTGTTTCAATTTGTGGAATGATTTGAGGAGAGTTGGAATTATGTGTTCTTTGAAGGTCTGATAGAACTCTGCACTAAACCCATCTGGTCCTGGGCTTTTTTTTTTGGTTGGGAAACTATTAATGACTGCTTCTATTTCTTTAGGGGAAATAGGACTGTTTTGATTGTTAATCTGATCCTGGTTTAACTTTGGTACCTGGTATCTGTCTAGGAAGTTGTCTATTTCATCCAGATTTTCTAGTTTTATTGAGTATAGCCTTTTGTAGTAGGATCTGATAATGTATTGGATTTCCTCAGGTTCTGTTGTTATGTCTCCTTTTTCATTTCTGATTTTGTTAATTAAGATACTGTCCCTGTGCCCTCTAGTTAGTCTGGCTAAGGTTTTATCTATCTTGTTGATTTTCTCAAAGAGCCAGGTCCTGCTTTGGTTGATTCTTTGAATTGTTCTTTTTGTTTCTATTTGGTTGATTTTGGCCCTGAGTTTGATTATTTTCTGCCATCTACTCCTCTTGGGTGAATTTGATTCCTTTCGTTCTAGAGCTTCTAGGTGTGCTGTCATGCTGCTAGTGTATTCTCTCTCTAGTTTCTTTCTGGAGGCACTCAGGGCTATATGTTTTTCCCTTAGGACTGCCTTCATTGTGTCCCATATGTTTGGGTATATTGTGGCTTCATTTTCATTAAACTCTAAAAAGTCTTTAATTTCTTTATTTCATCCTTAAACAAGGAATCATTGAGGAGAGTATTGTTCAGTTTCCACATGAATGTTGGCTTTCTATTTTTTTTTTTTTTTTATGTTGTTCCTGAAGATCAGCCTTAGTCCATGGTGGTCAAATAGGATGCATGGGATAATTTCAATATTTTTGTATCTGTGGAGGCCTGTTTTGTGACCAATGATATGGTCAATTTTGGAAGAGGTACCATGTGACAATGAGAAGAAGTTTTATCTTTTTGTTTTAGGATAAAATGTTCTGTAGATATCTGTTAAATCCATTTGTTTCATGAATTCTGTTTGTGTCCATGTGTCTCTGTTTAGTTTCTGTTTCCAGGATCTGTCCATTGGTGAGAGTGGGGAGTTGAAGTCTCTCACTATTATTGTGTGAGGTGCAATGTGTGCTTTGAGCTTTACTACAGTTTCTTTAATGAATGTGGCTGCCCTTGTATTTGGAGCATAGTTATTCAGAATCGAAAGTTCATCTTGGTTGATTTTACCTTTGATGAGTATGAAGTGCCCCTCCTTGTCTTTTTTTATAACTTTGGATTGAAAGTCAATTTTATCCGATATTAGAATGGTTACTTCAGCTTGTTTCTTTGGACCATTTGCTTGGAAAATTGTTTTCCAGCCTTTCACCCTAAGGTAGTGTCTGTCTTTTTCCCTGAGGTGTGTTTCCTGTAAGCAGCAAAACATTGGGTCCTGTTTGTGTAGCCAGTCTATTAGTCTACGTCTTTTTACTGGGGAATTGAGTACATTGATGTTAAGAGAAATTAAAGAAAAGTCATTGTTGCTTCCGGTTATTTTTGTTATTAAAGTTGGGATTCTGTTCTTGGGGCTGTCTTCTTTAGGATTGTTGAAGGATTACTTTTTTGTTTTTTCTAGGGTTTCGTTTTCATCCTTGTGTTGGTGGTTTTCCTTTATTATCTTTTGAAGGGCTGGGTTCGTGGAAAGATATTGTTTGAATTTGGTTTTATTATGGAATACTTTGATTTCTCCATCTATGGTAATTGAGAGTTTTGCTGGGTATAGTAGCTTGGGCTGGCATTTGTGTTCTCTTTGGGTCTGTATAACATCTGTCCAGGATCTTCTCTCTTTTATAGTCTCTGGTGAGAAGTCTGGTGTAATTCTAATAGGCCTGCCTTTATGTTACTTGACCTTTTTCCCTTACTGGTTTTAATATTCTATCTTTATTTAGTGCATTTGTTGTTCTGATTATTATGTGTCTGGAGGAATTTCTTTTCTGGTCCAGTCTATTTGGAGTTCTGTAGGCTTCTTGTATATCCATGGGCATCTCTTTCTTTAGGTTTGGGAAGTTTTCTTCTATTATTTTGTTGAAGATATTTGCTGGCCCTTTAAGTTGAAAATCTTCAATCTTGTCTACTCCTATTATCCGTAGGTTTGGTCTTCTCATTGTGTCCTGGATTTCCTTGATGTTTTGAGTTAGGATCTTTTTGCATTTTGCATTTTCTTTGATTTTTGTGCATATGTTCTCTATGGAATCTTCTTTACCCGAGATTTTCTTTTCCATCTCTTGTATTCTGTTGCTGATGCTCACATCTATGGTTCTTGATTTCTTTCCTAGTGTTTCTATCTCCAAAGTTGCTTCACTTTGGGTTTTCTTTATTGTTTCTACTTCCCTTTTTAGGTCCTGGATGCTTTTGTTCAATCCATTACCTGTTTGGTTGTGTTTTCCTTTAGTTCTTTAAGGGATTTTTGTGTTTCCTCTTTAAGAACTTTTACCTCTTTAGCATTATTCTCCTGTATTTCTTTTAGTGGTTTATTAATGTCCTTCTTAATGTCCTCTAGCAGCACCATGAGATATGATTTTAAATCTGTGTCTGGCTTTTCAGGTTTGTTGGGGTATCCAAGACTGGCTCACGCGGGAGTCCTGGGTTCTGAAGAAGGTGAGTGGTCTTGGTTTCTGTTATTAAGATTCTTATGTTTACCTTTCTCCATCTGGTAATCCCTGGAGTTGGTTGTTATAGTTTTCTCTGGTTGGAGCTTGTTCCTCCTGTGATTCTGTTAGCCTCGGTCAGCAGTCCTGGGAGTCCACCTCTCTCTTGAGTCTCAGTGGTTGGAATAGTCTCTGCAGGCAAGCTCTCTTCTTGCAGGGAAGGTTCACCGAGGTCTGGTGTTCAGACCTGCCTCTTGGCTAAAGTCGAAGGCCGGATATAGCGCCTGTCCCAGAAGATATGTTTCCTCAGTGGCCTGCACACTCACCTGCACAGACTGGTCTCTGAGGGACCCAGGACTCAATTTGGCTCCTTTCCAAGCTCCAGCAGGCAAGGCACCCCTGGGCAGACACCTCTCCTCAAGCCTGGAAAGTGCCCAGATGTCTGGATCCTGAAACTTGTTCTGTCTCAGAAGCTGTGTTGCTTCTGCCTGTCCCAGAAATTGTGTCACTTCTGCAGTCCGTACTCTCACCTGTGCAGACTGGTCTCTGAGCAACCTGGGACCCAAGTTGTCTCCTTCCAGAGCTCCAGCAGGCAAAGCCCTCCTAGGGGACACCTCAGGGCAGACACCTCTCCTCAGGCTGGGAAGGTTCCTGGATGTCTAGTGCCCGAACCTGGGTCTGTCCCAGAAGCTGTGTTGCTTAGCAGTCTGCTTACTCACCCTGCAGTTCGAGAGCTGACCTGTGCAGACTGGTCTCTGAGCGACTTGGAACCCAAGTTGGCTCCCTCATGAGCTCCAGCAGGCAAAGCCCTCTCAGGTGGACACCTCAGGGCAGACACTTCTCCTCAGGTGGGGAAGGTGCCCTGATATCTAGTGCCCAAAACTGGGCCTGTCCCAGAAGCTGTGTTGCTTCTGAGGTCTGCTTGGTCACAGTTTGCAGTCCGCAAGCTCTATTTTATTTCTTCTATTTTGTGAAAAAAAATTGTATTTTTAATTGCATTCTTCTCTAATTTAAATGTACAATTTACTTGCATGTCAGCAAATTTTAATTAATGCAGTGTTCCTTGTTGCAGGAAATATTAAAAAGAAACTGTCATGTTCTTGCACTTGTGCCAGGAACTCTCTGCCCTGGCAGCCTGGCTGGCCATGCACTGGCAGACAATGGCCAACCTGTTTTATCTCATGGAGACTCTGACTTAGTATTCCAAAATCCCTCCAGCCAGCTCACTAAGTTCCTAGGTGGGTCACTATCATGCCAGCCCCATGTTTCAAAACCCCCACAACCTTTGTGGTGCACATCAGGCAAACCCACACTTTACCACCATACCTTTCTCTCTTGGACCCAGATGAGCAGCCACATGAAGGAAAATGCAACATAAACTTAGTTCAGAAACAATGGTAACTCAATCACTGGGTGCAACAACTAAAATTGTAATCTTGTAAGCTTTATTAAATCTATATCCTCAGGTGGCAAATCCTGATGGATCCACTACTAAAACTAGAAGACATTAGTAATTACATCTTATCCTAACATTATCCCCATCCAAAAGAACACTCTCTCTCCTGCTTCCTCTCTTCCTCCAACCAACCTGGAAATCCCTCCTACTCACCCAGTGATTGACTCCTTTATTCATTAGGGGATTGGTTCACAAGAAGTCACTTGAGTACATGACTCACTCCTTGTCCTCAACCCCTCCCAAGAGAGCAGAATTAGCATCAACATACAAACAGCATCAGGCCCATCCACACAGTTTCTTTTTTCCCAAGTATGTTTTTGAAATTGTTTATTTTAATGATGTTGATTTAAAAAGAAAAAAGGAAAAAAAAAACTATTTATTTCTGTGCTACTATGATTTAGAAGTTCTAGAAGACCACACACAAATTAGTAAAGAAGAACTATTTTAACTATCTTAACCTATTGAGAGTAACTCTGAGTTTGTCCTCTGTTGGGAATTGGTTCTATTGCTTTGTCTTAATTCAGCTCCAAAATGTCACACTACCAGATACTGACTAGCTGACTTTGATTGGTAATCAAGAATTGCAAATGGCCAATGGCTTGACAGACAGATGGAGGCAGGACTATTATATTGTGTGGGCAAGGGACAAAGGGGGGAGAAGAACAGAGAATTCAGAAGCAGAGAGATCAGGTTTAAGAGCTGCAGGATTAAAATCATTCAGCAATGTAGGTGTAAAGGGAAAGCAGCCCTATTGAGGGGCAGATGTCCAGAAGGTAACAGGGCAGCAAAAATAAAATATAGTTTAGATGGTATTAAGACAAGAATACTGGAGGAAAGTATGTGCTAGCCATAGGGAGGTTTGGAAGTTCCTAGCCATTGAGCAAGTTAGGCATATCAAAATCAGCTGGAATATGTGTGTCTTTTATTTGGGAATCCAGAGCTCTTGGGTATCGGGTGCAAGGCTTGCACGACCCTCTGGGAGCCAAAGCAGATTAACTATTTTCACCTATAGCCATCTTTTCCTTTATAAAATTTGTGTTAAGGAGCCTGATGGGTTTTACCACTCTATCACCGGATTTTCCCTAAGTACATTAGGGAGTCCTGTGATTGGACAGGGAAAAGGGAGGTGGAGTTAAGAGTGGCTGAGACAGAGAGCATCTTGAAGAAAAGGAAGAGGAAGATGGCAGCAGATGTAAATCAAAATGGCTATGACTGGCCACAGGTTGTTATGATATCATTAAGGTTAGAATATTGGGATAATTTGTCTAATCTAAGCAGGCAGATTTTATCGTTTTCAGTTGGCTCTGTAATTATTGGATTGGCATCTAGTAAATTGTGACTTTATTGATCCATAAATCTGATTGGTTAATTATGCGTTAAGAGTCTTGTTTCTACTTGGTAATTAGGTGTTAAGTGGGCTGATGGTGGGGTGCATGGGGCATTGCATGGTTATGAGAGGAACTTGCCCACCCCTCCGGCCCCTACTGTAGAGATGGCCCAGCAGGAGCCCTGTGGCCCAGTGTGGCCAGAGAGTTAGCAGTCTGGCAGGAACACAGGTGTGTGATCCAGCCACCAGGAGAGTTGGCAGGTTTATTTTTTAATATTTCCCACAACACCTCTCTACTCTGTGTGTGGGAGAAAATGTTCTCCAGTTACTGGTTATTAATATTTGAAACTTTATTCTTGTCATCTCTTTGACTCTTTGCAAACTCCTGATGAGAAGTATGCTACATAGCACTATATAGCAATTTTAAGCAATCAATGTTTTCTCTATTACATTTACTATTACTGTATATCTAATGATCTACCTTTTAATTCAATATGACATTTAGATTCCTCTGTATTTTCTCATGCCTAAGAATTTATGATATTCACTTTAATATTCTACTTTTCTCTTTTGCTATTCCTATGATTTCCACATTTTTGGAAATAAAAACATAAAAAATAAATAAATAAACTGTTAAATTTCTGTTGAAACTTCTTCTCTCATTTCCATTTCCACATCTTTGAAATAATCTTTTTAAATGATTTTATGTGACTATTTGAAATGTTTTAGTATTGGGATATACATGTAAATATCAGACAACTTGTGAGGGATTTCTGTTTGTAACGCACAGTCAGAGGCAGGATAACAAGGACCAGAGACAAATGTTACAGTAGTGTACAAGACTCTCCTACCAAAAAGGATGATTGGTCCCTAGTAGTAAAAGCATTTATGATCAATTCTGAGTTTTGGTTTTGGTTTTCTTTTGGTTTTTGTTTGCTTGTTTGTCTTATTTATTTTTTTCTCAAAGATTTATTTATTTATTTTAGGCATGTGAGTACACTATTGCCTTCTTCAGACACACCAGAAGAAGACATCAGATCCCATTACAAAGATGGTTGTGAGCCAACACATGATTGCAGGGAATTGAACTCAGAATCTTTGAAAGAAGTCTCAGTGCTCTTAACTGCTAACCCAGCTCTGATGTTTTGTGCTTTCCTTCACAGGTGAATTCCTCAATCTGTTTCCAGGTCAGGAAAGTTTTTTTTCTATTGCATGGCTAAAGAGCTTTCTATACCAGGAGTTTTTGTTTGCAATGAAGTTTTGTTGTTTAGTTAGCTGGTTACTTACTGGATTTTTCATGTATTTTATAAGTTATTGTCACACATGCTAGTCATTTAATATTCCTTGTAGGACATTAACTTCCCAGTTCTCCATGGTTTCAGGAATCCACTAGCTGATTTGCTGTGTTTCAATATTTTCAATTGCAGTTGCTATTGAATGGAAATTTTCCTTCTCTTTCTATTTCCATACACCCACTTCCACTCTTCCCTCTTAAGGATGATCTTTAACTGTTTCTAAAGCAGAATGGTTGTGCAGGGTACAAATTTGTTCATGCTCTCTGAACTTGCCTGCTAGAAAGACTGAGAAAAATGTTAATTGACTCATGGAACCAGTGGGCAGCCTGATCAAAGTTCTGGTTGGTAGGTGGTACCTGTTTCTCCTGCCTCCTTTAGTAGGTAATCCTAACATTGGCATCCTCCTAATGTCTGTAGCTCATCCTAGAATATGCCTGGAGATTGAAATTCACTCTGTTTTTCTTACCTCCACAGAAATACTTGACTTCTATTTCTGAAGGCAGTCTTAACTATTTCTTCTCTCCCTCCTTTCTTTCTTTCTTTCTTTCTTTTTTCTTTCTTTCTTTCTTTCTTTCTTTTTTTCTTTCTTCTTCTCCTTCTCCTTCTTTTCTTCTTCTATTTTCCTTTTTTTGTTTTACTATCATAGTATGTTGTAAGTGGAGAGGATTTAGACTTTCAAATATCTATTATAATATTCCATCTAAATAACTTTTGGACTCTGCTTTAAGTAAGGAAATTGGTACTCAGCCTCTCTCTCTCTCTCTCTCTCTCTCTCTCTCTCTCTCTCTCTCTCTCTCTCTCATATACATGTAAGAAATGGACCCTGATCACATAAATCCTCCACTCTCTACCCTCAGTATCCATGAGCCTCTCAAACACATCATTTTCTCTCTAACAAATTCATATCTTATATTTTTTTATGAACCACAATACTGTCATTTAAATACCCATGTGTGTGTCATCATCCACAGGGACATGGGTAAATTATCAACGCCCTCCCCTTCTTTAAGAAAAAGAAAAACTGTGAATCACTTTCAGCATCAATCAGTTGAGATTGGCCACTTAACACTACATGTAGGTTTGTTAGGCCAACAAGAGGACTAAGTGAGTTAGGAAACAAGTTGCCAAGCCTTACGACCTGAGTCTTGTGACTAGGACCCACATTAGTAGGAGAACCAACTCTCTTAGGTTATCCTCTGATTTACACACAGACACAGACACACACACACACACACACACACACACACACTCTATAATTTCAAAATATGTAGGTTTATAAACCTCTACTATTTGATACTCTAACAAATTTTGAACATATGTGTGTGCGTGTGTGTGTGTGTGTGTGTGTGTGTGTGTGTGTGTGTGTGTATGTATACCTTTCTAAATATTTGGAAATAAGGCTTCATTTATAAAGTAATTTTCTGTTCTTGCCTCCTTTTTGAGATGCCTATTATTATACGCAGATCATTCTACATTTTATACTAGTTCATTTATTTCATTTTCCTTATTTTCTGTTCCTTTATGAGAATTCTCAATATTACTTTCTTTCTTGCTACTGACAAGGATTTTTTCCTTTAGTCATATCTTTTTTTGGTATCTGTTCTATCTACTGTGTTCTCTAAGTATTAAAATTGTCACTCTGAACATTAGATAAAAAATATATGGAAATTTATGCCCAGTTTTAAAAATTTCTCCATCTTCCTGTTCTATTTCATTCAATTCCATGTTATCAATATTCAAATATTTCGTTCTTTTATCAGAGGTCTATAACTTAGATTATCAATCTGATCTAGAGAATCTGGAAGAAAAGGTTTAAAAAAGAGAGTGCCCTAGGGTGCTAGCTGTTCAGACCCCTGCTGAACAGTAAACATACTGTCCATGGTGGCTTGGGCTGCCCTGACACTTTTCATAGCCAATGTGGAGAGTATGATTGTGTAAAGATAGTACATGCAAGGGTAGAAGTGCAACTCAAAATCTCACCCAGCTCCTTCCCATGAGGCTGTTGCTCTTTTCTTGTGACCCTGGCTGCAACACACTGAGGCCCTTCCCACACAAACAATATACTTCCTCAAAACTTAGATCATTCTATTTGTTATTTTGCCTGACCCATGCATCCTATGAGTTTCATTGTTTTCCCTGGGATTAATTCCTGCAGCCTGCAGCCCATTCGAATTCATCATCATAACAGATGCTGCTCATACCCATGGGAACATTGTATGTCTGGTTACTACATATTCTTTTTACTTATATATTTTTGTAAGCAATAAATTTTATGACATTTGCAAAATTTTCCTAAGTTATTCTCTCTATGGTGTATTAAATAGTGTTTCTCCTTTTAAATACTTAATTTTATTGTTATTCTTAAGCCATTTTTTTTTTCCTTTTCACATTTGGAAGTTTAAGACAATTTGTAGGTTAGGCTTTATTCAGAAAGTTTCATTTATTTATGTATAGGTAGCCCAATTTATAAAGAATTCAGCAGCCCAAATTTCTTCTGAGTTCTTTGGACATAATTTGTGGGTTTTAATATGTACTTTTTAAATCTTTTTGTCATTGCTTATTTTCTCCATTCTTCCAAAAATAATAAAGCATTTACTATTTTAACAAAAATTTTACAATGACCTAATGGTACTACACTTAGAAAGACCTCAGAAGTTGCCAAAACTTCAAGCAGAACTAACAAAATAATATCATCTCAATAGCACTGAAACTCCCTGACCCAGGGATTTCCCAAATCATCTTTCCATCTGTACAAAAGTGAGCAGACAGTAATTCCAGAGGTATCTGTGTTTCATTCAAACAGCAAGGCAGTAGGTATGGTACAAGTTCCTCTCTGGTACCAACATGCCAACCATTCCCCATAATTAATTTCCTAATGATCCTAAGTCATTTGTCTTTACCTGGATGTGCTCATTCTAGCACAGGGCAGTTAAATGTGAACTTTATAGGGAAATACAAGCACATGTATTTTATGCAGCATGAGGAGAAAAAGGTGGAGATCAAACCTTTGCCAATGAACTGGATAATATTTTCTTTGACAGAAGCATGGTGATATATGGCATGTCACAGATAAGCTGTAAAAATACCAAAAGCTTTCATCAGTCTCAATTACTAGAAGTAATAGACCCAGCCTGAAGCTACTCAGGAATCCAGTATGACCTTTAACCTCCTCCAAAAAAAACCCTACAGAATCTAATGCAAAATGCACAGCCAGACTGTGTTGCTAGAGGGTTGCCTACTGGTCTATTTTTCATTTATTTCTGCTTACTCTAGGGTCAACATGTTCTTATTAAGTCTATCTCTGGGTCATCTCACACTGCTGAACAGGTAAAGCAGAAATCCCATTAGGATAACTACATTTCCAATGGGAGAGGATGGGGTTTATTTTGGTACCAGTATCACCTTACTGGGCAAAAGGAATAGTGTTCCTGACAGGCTCCTTCCTGCTTTTTCCAAAATTGTCTGTGGTGTCCATGAGTGCCTCTCCAGGCAGATGAAACCTCTGAAAAGGTAGAGCTGTCATATGAACTGGTGCTATTTGCAGTAGCTTGGCACCAAGCTTTGCTGAGGGGGAAAAGGCTGCACGAATTGAGCTCGTATAAACAAGCTATGAATGTCCAAGGGAAAAGGAGGGATAGGTGGAATCCAGAGGAAAGATTCAGAAGGGTTGGTCTTTCCCTGAATGCAATGCACTGACTCTCCTCAGTAGATAGTGTCTCATATTGAACTGAGACCAACAGTGACAATATGAAAACATATTGTTTGTGATGATGAATAGAATTCAGAAACCTTCATTTTTCTTTTTCTCTGAAATGTAGCACTTTACCTAACCAGGAGCTGATGCAACAAACCACAGGAGTATTCCCAGTGACTGACTGCCACCAACAGGAATCACATATGTGAGGATATCACATTGCAGTTTTAGCAAATGTAAATTACCACTCACAGCCCTTTACTACTTCACAAATGTTATACTATAGTATCTACCTCCAGCTCTTGTTATGTAATGAAGACACATATCCATCCTTATAGCACCTTTTATGATGTGGTAAGTATATTAAAAAAAAAAAATTGATCTCCACTGGGATTCACTAGCTGATGCATTTCTAACTTTTACTTTTGGTGTTAGTGATGACTGCCTACTACCAAAGATTTAGGTACAATAGTGGCATCAATGATAATAAAAGGTTTAAAATTTGAAGGATGGCTGGGTGTGGTGGCGCAAGCCTTTAATCCCAGCACTCGGGAGGCAGAGGCAGGCGGATTTCTGAGTTCGAGGCCAGCCTGGTCTACAAAGTGAGTTCCAGGACAGCCAAGGCTATACAGAGAAACCCTGTCTCAAAATAAGAAAAAAATTTTTGAAGGATGCCAAAGACATAGATAGATAGATAGATAGATAGATAGATAGATAGATAGATAGATAGATAGAGGTGTAGGTGTAGGTGTAGGTGTAGGTGTAGAGGTAGAGGTAGAGATAGAGATAAAGATAGAGATAGAGATAGAGATAGAGATAGAGATAGAGATAGAGATAGAGATATATAGATATAATCACCCCAAGATAGGGGCTCAGCTTAGATCTAAGAATCTTCTTGTGGCCTATGCTGGAACAACAACAACAACAAAAAAACAACAACAACAAAAAAAAAACGGGTTTGGGGAGAAAAGTCAAGAATTAGGCTTTAGTAGCATGTGATGGTGCACTCTTGTAATCCTAGCAGAGATAGGAGAATAGCCTTGAGTTTGCGACCAATTCAAGAAACATAGTGAGTTAAGGGGCAGTCAAGGCTTTCTGGTGAGATCTTATATTGAAAACAAGTGCCAAAATAGCTGTTTTGTTTCTTTCATAATTGCTTCTAAATTAAGGAGAGTCCTCTAATCCCTCAATAAATTATGACCACATAGAGGAGTGATGGGATCCAATAGGAGTCTCTGTGAAATGGGATAGTTTTAAGGATGAAGTAGAATCTGGTGGACTTCATGTTGTTTCAAATCACAGGGTCCATGGAAACCCCTGAAGCACTAGAGGAGAGACGATTAAGGCAGGAGCTTGACATGCCTGCCAGGCTCATCTTAGAACAATAGCAATCAAGAAACGCTCACATCTGCTCATCATTTCTGCTCTAGTTCCCACATCATTCCTGATGCTGGTCAAATTCAGAGCTCAGTAAGCTAGAGGACACAAGCAGTGTGGACAATCATACCTCTCTCTCCTGGGTAAAACGTTAAACCCGCTTTTTAAAACTTTGCATACTTAATTCTAATTTCTGAACCAAGATCCTACCTGTCCTTTGGAGGGCTTTTGTGGGTTTTCTGATGCAAATAGACATCACCCAGTCTAAGAACAGAGTTAAGTAGGGAAATAAATTTTCCAATGCAAAAGGCATGGTGGAACAGAAAAATGACAATTACGCTCCATGAATTCTGTATGGTCAAGGTTAAGTTTATATTGGTTTCTTCTCTTTTCCTAAATTGCATAAAACATTTACTCCAGCTAATCTGCTTTAGTTATTATAGACCCCTAGAGGCCCAGCTTTTTCCATGTTTGTTCTCACCCAGAAAGCCTCTTTGTTTTATTTCAGGGCTCTGTGAACCTCACCTATCTGTCTGCTCTTACCCAAACTGCTTCAGCCATGTTTTATTTAGCTCCATAGTCCACACTGATTTTCTCCTCCTAACCTCTACTTTTATTTTCTAGTACTGTTTAATTGATTTTAATCCACAGTCCATTTTTATATAATTTTATATACCTGTATAGCTGTGTTCATCAATAATTTGTGAACTATGAAGTTGTATATCTCTGAGCAGCAACTTAGTGATAGTTTTATTATTAAACTGAATTTCAATAGAGTTCACTAGATTGTTTATATACGGACATCATAATCTAAAGCAATTAGTACTCTTTTATATTAGGAAAAAGAATACAAAAGGTGAAAGGATCTTGGTTTTGTTTTGTTTTCTTTTCTCCCTTTTTGCTTGTCTATCATTACAGACAGAATATTTTCAAGCTCATTTCCTAAAGGATTGAAAGACTATTAATATATATATATATGGAGAGAGAGAGAGAGAGAGAGTAAATTTTGCTCTGAGAATAGCTGGAAATCTATTTCTTGTCTTTTCAAATATGAAAAAGTAAATAAAATTCGTTCTCAGTTGTCTCCGCAGAGTCAGGTCTTACATCTGGGAATATGACCTGTTTATATGTAAATATTCAAGGGTGTGCTTGAAAGAGATCTGTGTTTTATTTGAAATTCATGAAAGGTTGGAGGCTACACAAAGGTATCTCAAGGGTCTTGTGTATTTAGAGAGGAATGCCAGGAATGTGGGCTTCACAGCTTGTAAAACAGTAACTTCTTTGATTGGATGTTCAGTTGGGCTCAGTCTGGCCTTTTCTGTTTTTAAATTCAAAGGTAAATTTAACTTAGGGAGGAGATAGTTCTGTTTGGGGATTTCAAAGGCAATTTGTTTTCTTTCTCTCTTTTTTTCTTCTCCTTCTTTAAGTCATAAGCTGTAAATCTTTTGGAATTTGAATTCAACACTTGTTTACCTCTGTGGTACTGCTTCAGAAGCTGACTGTGAAATGGCTCCTTCTTTATCCCTGAAAGCTGAAGACAGAAAAGGCCATTCAGGAAATTTCATTTGGAAAACGATTGCCAAGGATCCTATTTAAGGTAGATGATGTTTGTTGTCCCCACACATACCACCGACCCACGTTGCCTAACGGTCATACTGAAAGTAGCTGTTACCAATAAAATAGTCCCTTGTCATTTGATCAAAAGTTTACCCAAAGTAAGTTCCATTTGGAAGTAACACAAAAAAATCCCATGGCTATATGCTGCTGTCATGCACTAAAGATCCTCTATTAATATTTAATACACTCCTGACAATCCCACTCTTAGTACATTGTGAACAGACATTCTGAGTATGGATTAATTATCTTATGTGCCATGCTCTTAAACATTGGTGGTCACTAGAAAAATTATTGGTGTTTTCTGTAATACTATATAACTATTATTATACAGTTAAGAATACCTAAGGTTCCTTATTTTATTAAATAGACTACATTTGGAGCTAAACAAAATGGAGATAACACATGTAGGGATTTTTGTGAGGGACTTTTGCTTAATTTTAAGTAGGAAAATCCATTTCTAGTCCGGATCTTTGAGATAGAAAGACACTTCATTAATCCAGCTTCAATCTCAGCCATATCTTTTGGTGTAAACCTGTATGAGGATATGGAAAAACAAGATGTTTTTGATCTTTGCATGCTTGCCCTTGTCTTTCTAATAAGTCCATTCCTTCACTGGCATTAGAGCCATCTTTAGGATTCTAGCATATACTGAAGACCAGCTGAGACATCCAGCCTTATTGACCAAGCAACTACTGAATTGTTGAACTTTCTGTTCATAGCCAGCCATTTTTGGATTAGCTTGACTGTACCACATCCTGTAAGTCATCTGTAAGTAAGCTAATTAGACACATTCTAAAATAATAATAATAATAATAATAATAATAATAATAATAATAATAAGCACTGAAGAAAACTCTAGAGAACAAAAAGACTCTTATGCTATCATGGTCATGAACTGGCAGAATTACCATTGTAAAAATAACTACTGTTACCAAGAACAATTTAAGATTTAGTGCAATCTACTTAAGAATCCCAAGGTCAAATTTTACAGAAAAAAAAAAAAAAAAAAAAAAAAAAAAAAAAAAAAAAAAAAAAAAAAAAAAAAAAAAAAAAAAAAAAAAAAAAAAAAAAAAAAAAAGCAAAAGCAAAACAAAAACAAAACAAATTTATTTGGAAGCCATAAAGACCAGGATAGACAAAGCAATCTTGAAATTAATGCTCAGATGTCTCAACATACTTTATTGTAAGTTATACTGAAGAGCTGTAGTAACAAAAGCAGAACAGCATTGGCTCAAAAACAGATGCATAAATCAATGAAACAGAATAGAGAACAGAGATGTACCCACTCATCTACAACCAATAGAATTTTTACAAAGTATAGAAAGTATACACTAGAGTGAAAATAATCCTGTCAATAATTATGGGATAATAGATACCCACACAAAGAAGAACAAAACAAGATTACTATCTCTCATCTGGCAAAACCAAGAACACAAACAAACAACACACACACACACACACACACACACACACACACACACACACACACATCTCCAAATGGATCTAAGATCATAATGTAAAGCTCCAAAGTCTGTAACAATTAGAGGAAAAAGTAAAAAAAAAAAAAAAAAAAATTGTAACATTTAGATACAAACTCTGCATCAATTAGCAGAAAACGTGAGAAAAATATTTTACCATCTAGACACAGTTTGTAATTTTAAAGAGCCCATGAAAGGATACCATTGGAAAGTTTTGCCTCAAGGAATGGCTAATATCCCTACATTATGTAAAAAAAAAAAAAAAAATTGTCTCTGCTTCAATACAAGACGTTAGGACTTTGAATCTTCCAGTGTATATTATTGATTATATGGTATTTTATTAGCTAATCCCTCTGATGGAATTTTACAAGGCTTTGCTCTTATACAATAAGCTTTAAAATTTTGGAGTAGTTGTTGCTCCAGAAAAATATCTTTTTCAATATTTGGAACATAAGTTATATCCTAAGCAAATTGTAGCACAGAAAATTCAAATAAGAAAAGATCATTTCCTTACTCTAAATGATTTTCAAAGGTTGTTAGGAGATATTAATTGGCTAAGACCTCATCTTAAATTTACTACAGGAGAACTTAAACTTCTGTTTGATACCCTCAAGGGGGATGCAAATCCTAATTCCCCTCGATAATTAACAGATAAGGAACGAATAGCTTTGCAGAAAGTAGAGGAAGCTATTAGCCAATAACATACATTATATAGACTATGATCAATTGGTGACTGCTTGCATTATTGCTATAACTCATGCGCTCACTGCAGTCCTTTTTCAAAAGGGACCATTAATGTGGATTCATCTTTCTTCATTTCCAAAGAAAGTTTTAACACCTTATTATGAGGCTGTTGCTGTGTTAATACAAAGTTATAGGATGGAGTCACGGAAATATTTTGGGAAAGAACCTGATGAAATATTTATTCCTTATTCCAAACAGCAATTGAATGGGTTATTGCAAAATACTGATATTTGGCTTATTGCATGTGCAAATTTTTTAGGCAAAATTGATAATCATTATCCAAAAAACAAATTGTTACAATTGGCCTCTATGCATGCTTTTGTATTCCCTATAAACGTACGCATGCAGCCCATAGAGAATGCAGTTACTGTATTTACAGATGGTTCATCTAATGGAAAGGCAGTGTATGTGATTGGATCACATGTTCATTCTCTTGAGTTTCCCCCTGCTTCAGCACAAATAATTGAACTATGTGCTGTAGCTGCTGTTTTTGAAATACTGAAAAGTGAAGCTTTTAATTTGTATACTGACAGCCAATATATAGCTCATAGTTTACAACTACTTGAAACCATTTCTTTTTTAGATACTGCTAATTCTCAAAATTTGCAATTATTTATGCAAATACAATTAATTTAAGAGAACATACAGTTCCTTATTTTGTAGGTGATTTAAGAGTTCATCCTGGACCCCTTAGTGAGGGCAATGCCACAGCAGATTTGGATTCCAGGAAGGTTATAGGCCTTACACAGGAACAATTGGCCAAACAATCTCATTCTTTACATCATCAAAATAGTAATAGCTTGAGAAAACAAATTGGTATTTCTAGAGAATGTGCATGTCAGATTATAAAGACTTGCCCTGAATGTCCTCAATTTCTACCTGTACTACATAATGGTATTAATCCTCAAGGACTTATACCAAATCAATTATGGCAAATGGATGTTACTCATATTTCCGATTTCGGAAAACTAAAATATGTACATGTGACTATTGACACCTTTTCGGGCTTTCTAGTTGCAACTGCTTTAAGAGGAGAAGCAACTAAAAATGAAATTAGTTATTGCCTATATTGTTTTTTATGCTGGTTGTTCCAAATCAGATTAAAACAGATAATGGAACTGGCTATTCAATCAAGCATTTGAGACTTTCTGTCAACAATTAACATTACCCATGTTATTGAAATTCCTTATAATCCTCAAGCACAAAGCATTAAAAAACAGGTATTGTGGAACTATCTTCATAAAATAAAAAAGGGGGAGTTATATCCCCGTACACCAAAAATTTATTTAAATATGTTCTTTTTATTTTAAAATTTAAAAAATTTGGATGCCAAGGAACTCTCTGAGTGTCTATGCCACCCTAGAACCAGGCATATTTATGCCTAGGTAAAATGGAAGGAGCCACATACTGGCACATGGCATGGTCCTGATCAGATATTTAATATGGCAAAGAGGGCATGTTTGTGCTTTTTCCCTAGGATGCTGAAGAAGCATGCTAGCTGCCAGAGTGATTGGTGAGACATGCTAATACTGGGACAAAGAATTATGTTGACCTGTGAGATTGCTGAGTCCCCTGAGAATGGAGACAGGAAGGCTGTTTTGGACATACATTCCTGACCCATCTTTGCTTGCCTATATCCCAGATTGGACAAGCTGCCTTGCTTCAAGGTTTTAGACCTTGTGGACAGAAAACATGGAGACTGTGGAATCTGCCTTCAAAAACTTGATAAAAAAAAAGAGAAGTTATGATGAATCTTCTCTTTCCTTTAATGTGACCAGTTATTGTGATTCAATCATAGACTGATCTAGAAATCAATCCAATATTGGAAATAACAGTCTTCATTTGGAAGGCTGCTTCTGGACATTTTTAGAGACATATTTGAAAGTTAGCTACAGTTCTGTATGATGCTATGTTAGTAATAATTGCGACAGGATCTAGTTTTCAAAGAAATGTTAGTGCTTGTGTTAAAGTTCCTGGTCTTTTATTAATTGGTCATGTTGAAATTACTTTGTTTCTTCCACGGTATTTAATGTAAGTTGTATTGATTGTACACTTTCTAATTGTGTTAGTGTGTTGAAACCTGACATGTCTGTTACAGTGATCTATCAACCAGCTTTTGTTTTATTTTCTGTGAATATTGCAGGACTGTGGTATTCTGAAAAAGGTTTGCAGGAACTGGAAGAAGTGAGGCTTTAAGCAGCAACAAGAGAATAGTGGGCTTCATTATTGCTGATATAGCAGCTTTAGTTAAGTTAACAACTAGCACCACTGATGCAATTGCTTTGACACAAATTTAGACAGCTACTTTTGTTAATCATTTAGCAAAAAAATGTTTCTAATGTCCTGAGTATTCAGGAGGATTTAGACAGGTTTTTGGAACAAAGGATTGATGCTCTTTATGATACAGTTCAAATTATTGGAGAGCAGGTTCAGAGCCTGAAAGTAAGGAGCCATCTCGAGTGCCAGGCCAAATACCAGTGGATTTGTGTTACTTCTAAGGTTTACAACGATAGTCACTATAGTTGGGAAGGCGTTCAAAGACACTTGCAGGGTATTTGGCCTAATCCCAATAACTCTCTGGATATTTTAACTTTGAATAGTGAGATTATGAATTTAAAGAATTCTGCTCCACTAAGCTTCGATGCTGCCTTTGAGAGACCAGTATCAGTTCATTATTATCATCTGGAGGTCAGAAATATTGATCAAGAGGCATATGCTGAGCCCCTGGACGCTCCTTCGGCGGGCTTAGATTTCACAACTTTAGATCCAGAAAATCATCCTGGATGTTTGGTAAGCTATGGAGACATCAATGACGGGAATAGCATGATGCCACATACCAGGAGCACACCCTTGATAGGCTGTGGAGCATCTCAATGACGGGATTATCACGAGTCCCTGACCCAGGGGTCCACTCCGATTTGAGAGTGCTGGGTATGGAGACAGCTCGTGTAGCCTAAGACAGAGACTCCACCCTCAAATCCAACCATATTGGGGTGCTGGTTCTGGATGAACATCATGTAGCCTAAGGCAGATGCTCCATCTATAATATAAAAGACAGGGAGATGTTGGAGACTGACACTGAGTCATAAGCCAAAGTTTCCCTCCCTTCCTGAAGAACTTCCGACCTTTTGGAAGGACAGCTGACAGTACACCAAGATCAGATAATAGTAACTTCGAACTTTCCAAATAAACCGCAGGATGTTCCCTGAGTTCCCGGGCAGTTATGCAGAACCACCCCTGCCCCCAGGCTGAGGCTCAGGCCAGTTTCTTCCGCTTTACTTCCTCCTTCTTATCATCGCTTTTTAATCTGTAACCTTGCCCTCAATAAACAGACCTTGATAGGATCCTCTACTTGGTCTCACTCCTTCTTTCTCGCCAGTTTCTCTTTCAGGCATGGTCCTCCCTCAGACCCCCCGAATAACGGGGTCCCGCGGGTCAGGACAGGATTGCCTTTGGACTTAAATTAATATCCATATTCTGGTCTGCTATCTTAACTTAAATGTTTGTATATTCCCTGAGTTTAGATGGATTGTGGATTTTCATCATTCCAGATATGGACATCATTTTTTTTTTTTTTTCAAAAAGGCATATTTGGAGAATCTGTATTGTTTTGTTTTGTTTTCAGTGTATTGTTTTAGTAGAAAATATTAAATGAGATATCAAATATGCATTTTCAAAAGCTCAGAAATATTTTGATTCATAAACTTGACCTATTATCATCTTTGCAAAAGATGATGCATAATCTTATTATCAAGGGATTTTATTATTAGATATTTTCTTAATTTACATTTCAAATGCTATCCTGAGAGTTCCCTATACCCTCCCCTGGCCCTGCTCCCCTACCCACCTACTCCTACTTCTTGGACCTAGCATTCCCCTGTACTGGGGCATATAAAGTTTGCAAGACCAAGGGGCCTCTCTTCCCAATGATGGCCAACTAGGCCATCTTCTGCTACATATGCAGCTAGAGACACAAGCTCTGGGGGTTCTGGTTAGTTCATATTGTTGTTCTTCTTACAGGATTGCAGACCCCTTCAGCTCCTGGGGTACTTTCTCTAGGTTCTCCATTGGGGGCCCTGTGTTCCATCATATAGATGACTGTGAGCATCCACTTCTATATTTGCCAGGCACTGGCATAGCCTCATATGAGACAGTTATATGAGGATCCCTTCAGCAAACTCTTGCTGTTCTATGCAATAGTGTCTGGATTTGGTGACTGATTGCAGGATGTATGCCCGGGTAGGGTAGTCTCTGGATAGTCCATCCTTTTGTCTTAGCTCCAAACTTTGTCTCTGTAACTTCTTTCATGGGTATTTTGTTCCCTATTCTAAGGAGGAATGAAGTATCCACAGGCTGGTCTTCCTTCTTCTTCTTCATTTTCTTGTGTTTTGCAAATTGTATCTTGGGTATTCTAAGTTTCTGTGCTAATATCTGCTTATTAGTGAGTGCATATCTAGTGATTTCTTTTTTGATTGGGTTAACTTACTCAGAATGATATCCTCCAGATACATTTGCCCACAAATTTCATAAATTCATTGTTTTTAATGGTACATTGTGTAAATGTACCACATTTTCTGTATCCATTCCTTTGTTGAGGGACATCTGGGTTCTTCCCAGCTTCTGGCTATTATTAATAAGGCTGCTATGAACATAGTGGAATATGTCTCCTTTTTACCAGTTGGAACATCTTCTGGGTATATGCCCAGGAGAGGTCTTCCTGGATCCTCCTGTAGTACTATGTCCAATTTTCTGAGGAACTGCCAGACTGACTTCCAGAGTGCTTGTACAAGCTTGCAATACTACCAGCAATGGAGGAGTGTTCCTCTTTCTCCACATCCTTGCAAGTAAGTGCTGTCACCTGAATTTTTGATCTTAGCCATTAAGACTGGTGTGAGGTGGAATCTCAGTGTTGTTTTGATTTGCATTTCCCTGATGATTAAGAATGTTGAACATTTTTTACGTGCTTCTCAGCCATTCGGTATTCCTCAGTTGAGAATTCTTTGTTGAGCTTTGTACCTCATTTTTAAATGGGATTATTTGATTTTCTGAAGTCCAGCTTCTTGAGCTCTTTGTAAATATTGGATATTAGTTCCCTATCAGATTTAGGATTGGTAAAAATCCTTTCCCAATATGTGGGTGGCCTTTTTGTCTTATTGACAATGTTATCAAGGGATTTTTAACAGTTGTCTTAAGATAGACTGGAATCTTACTAAACACTTTGTAATTCAAAGCAATCACTTGACTTGCTACCTATTTATTCTATTGGCTGGAATTTAAGTGCTGTAAGTAAGTCAAACTACTAAATTCTTCACCAGGAAGGACTATATCTTTCAAACTGTAGAAGAAAATAATCTCTCCCTCCCTGAAATTGTCTCTTTTAGGTATTTTTGCAAAAACAATAAAAATAATCAATATAATAGACATACTTAGATTTCTTTCTTTTTTTCCTGCCATGTGTGTTACATATTTGGAAACATCTGATAGATTAATGATAAGGATGGATTGATGTGTGAGTGGGTGGATAGATAAGTAGATGGGTGAGTGGGTGGATGGATGGATGGATGGATGGATGGGCAGTTGGGCAGATGGGTAGATGGGTGAGTGGGTGGATGAATGGATAGTTATATGGGTAGATGGATGAATGATGGATGGGTAAGTGGATGGATGGATGGATGGATGGATGGATGGATGCATGCATGCATGCATGCATGGATAGGTAGATAGGTGGATAGATGGATGAATAGATGCATGTATGTATGTATGTATATATGTATGTATGTATGTATGTATGTATGTATGTATGTATAGATGACTGGAAAAATGGAGCAAGGATGTGATGAGATAACAACTGTGAAAACTTAGGGTCAAAACAAATGTGTGTCAGTATGAAGATTTTATTCTTAATTTACTACTTTATGTATTAGCTATCAATGCATATAATTAATAAGTGTTCAGAAGATTCCATTTAAATATTTTCTAGAGACTTCATATCTAGTTTATAAACCCCAAATCCATGTATTTAACTGTTTCTTATCACTGAAAACTCCATGGCTTGTATGACTTTTGAGTAAAACTGTCCAGCTTGAGTAAATAACTCATTTCCTCAGACCTCATCATGCAGCATTGCTCTCTCCGTAATCATGCCAGCAGAAGCTTCAGGTTTATTTTACCTTCTCTCTTGTCCATTATTGCCAGCCTGTTATATTTTGTATATCCTGTCCTTTCATTTTATATTGCTCGGCCACATTAATTACTTCTTTCTCTTTCCAGTGATACTGGCACTGTTTAGTCTTCTGTCTAGCATCATGTTATCATTTCCCAACCTATTATCATGCCTACAGCTTTGCTGTCTGCACCCTTATCTTCCATTCACCAGCCAGGGTAAATTTTCAAAATACAAGTCTTATCATGTCATAGTCTAGAATCCAATTCTTTTGAACTCTCATCATCTATAGGATAAATTCTAAGTTCCTCAAGCTAGTGTTAGATCTCTACTGTCAGCTGAGGAAAAACATATCCCACTAGCCCAGTTTCATGTGTATATTCAACATTTTTTTTTAAGAAGCAGCAGGTAATATTCTAGATAGCAGGGTTGTGGAAAGCAAAAGATGGGCACATTTCTAACATGAATGGAGTGTTCATTCTAAGGCAGTGAGAAAAATCAAACCAGCATTACAAACAAAAAACAAACAACAACAACAGGGTGATTTCTACATTAAAATATAAAAATAGAAATGTATAATTTATATTAACTACTTGATAATGGGTCTTAGAGTCATGGGAAATATTAAATAGAAGGTGACATTTGTTTTGACATCAGAGTAAAAAGCATGGAGCCAGGAGCCTTGAGAAAAGCATCCCGAGGAGAGAAAACATTATCAAGGGAAAACCCTGATATATTGAAGGAAAAGCAAGAAAAGTATGGGATACTGAAGCATAGCAGTTGAAAACTAATCAAGGTGTCAGAGAAGCAAATGAGGAACAGAAGATCTTAGGGCCTTCAGCTGATCTGTGAACTTTAGAACTTTATTTGGAATAGGAATGAACTGCAAAGTTTCCAGCAAGAAAACAACAGGAATTAATTTGTTTTCCAAGAAGATCATCATGAACATTTGAATAAAAGGGCAGCAAAAAGCATGATATAGACAGGCATGTAAGTACAAGAAAGCAGTCAACTGGGATTAGTCACATATCAGTAGTCATTGTGAAGAACAGGAGATTCTAGATTTGAAAGATGCCTTTAAAATGGAGCACATAGACCTTATCCATTGATGAGATAATATTAAAGAGAGGAAAATTAGAAGCATCAAATAAATCCTCCAGATTTGGGAAATATTAAATGTATGATATGCTTGAATGTCATAGAAATAGGAACTATAAACTATGGATTAACTTTTATGTGCTCACTGGGAGGGTACATAAATCTATAAAGAGGACTAGGCACGAAGTCCCAAAAATAAACCATAAACTCTAAGCTGGTAAGTGGGGAAGTGAGAATGTGTCAGAGAAGATTAATGATAAGAGAAGGGAACATTCAGCTTTAGGTCTTAATGAAGGTGAAACGTTACTGGGATCAAAGCCCTTGGGTATATGAGCTGGAGGGATAGGAGGTGGTAATTAGAGATAAATTGCTTGTAGTAGAGATTCCAGAAGTGGCACATGGCTTGTGGTGACAACTCTGAGGTATGTCCATTGAAATGGTTGGCAGAGATTAAGAGGAAGAAAGGCTCAGTGGAAGTGCTATGTCTGTGAACTGGAGGCCACGGTATCTCCTATGTTTTCATCGCTATTTGTATTTTAAGCTCCAGCCTACAAAACAATTTTCCATTCCCTGAAAATGATGTCATGTTTCACCATTCCTTTGTCCCCTCTCTCCCCTCCTTCTCCCCCTCCTCCCAAAGACTATTGCAGAACTAGGCGCACTTGGAGGCTTTTCTCCACTTGAGTCAAATTTCTCACATTCTCAGCTTATCAGAATCCAAATTAGACAACCCCTCAGGGAAACTGATGAGCTTCTCTTTGAGATCTATATATCTATATCTATATCTATATCTATATCTATATCTATATCTATATCTATATCTATATCTATATCTACATCTACATCTACATCTACATCTACATCTACATCTACATCTACATCTATATCTACATCTACATCTATATCTATCATCTATCTATCTATCTATCTATCTATCTATCTATCTATCTATCTATCTATCTCCCTTACAGTGTACAGTGTCTGAGTTGTTTATTTCAAATATTACACCCTCAGTATCCTACAAACAGACAACAAATTTTTGAATAATTCATATATTTCTTCAGACAGAGTTTTCTAATGTAGCTTAAGAATTTTCCAGTGTATTAAAATTTTGCACCATAAATAAATAGTACTGACTTCTGCAGCCTTCACACTTAGCAAAGGAAGCACAGAATAGATGAGCCACCACGCATGGTGAACACATTGATTCAGGAGCATCAAGAAATGCTACTGTTGAATCTCATTTCAGATAGTGTGAGGTTAGGTGGAATTCTGGGAATTGAAAACTGCAATGTGAAGAGACATCTTCTCATGGAAACAGTAAGAATCTGCTACCATTGTCCAAATAAATCTAGCTACAGTGGAACAGTATCCTGATTTTATAACTTGGAGATCAGATATAATCAATTGAGTTTGAGTAGTCATTGTTAAGTTATTTTGTGTTCTGTCTACCTTTCTACTTAACTTTAACTTTATAGATCTTTATATTCTTATTGGTCCAAATAGGAAGCATTAAGTACTGTGAACTTCAGCATTGGAATCTGAGTAGCTTAATAAGCTCTTATTTTATTTCTTGCTGGTATCATGTTTTATTTGTGTTACAGCAGTGGACTTTGCATTGTCATTCTGACAATGAGATTCTTTAACTTTAAGGCTCCTCTGCCTTGCAAAGCCTTAAAGTTCACTACTAGGTAGGTCTCCCACGACCAGTTAATAAAATGAAAGGTGGAAATATGCCTAAGAGTTTGTAGATCCAGAAATGGCATCCACGTGTCACTGAATATACTTTATGGTCCAAATGCAATGTTATAACTATAGCTAACTTCATAAAGTCCAGAAATAAGCTGATTTTGTGTCTAGATAGAAAAGAAAAATGATGATTTATTGATAGACCAATCCTTTGAGGTAGAGGTTACATGCTCAAAAGTGATGCCTTGCAGCTTCCCGCTTTGCCATGTGACTTGGTAACAGACGAGTATCTGCATCATTTGATCCTAAAACAGTACTGATGTGATGAATGACATCACCAGGTAAGTTATATAGACAAGGCTTGTCTCCAGTCCACAGGATATATCACAGTAGGAGCTGAGGCCGCTATAACCAGGAAGGCTGAATCAGAAGAATTAGCCAAGGATCAGAGTTCTGCCACATGATCTGATGTTGATCCCAGTCTCCGGTCACATCAAAAAGGGGCCAGCTTTAACATTTCATAGGTCAGAGTCTCTGACCCTGCCATAGTCTGGCCTTGGCCCTGGGAGCTCTAAGAGTGTCATAGAAGGCCCTCATTTCCATTGCTATTCCTCCCTAGTTCATATCACCATGGTGATGTCAATCTCAACAGCAGCCCCATTAAATGCTGCCTGGCATTTTATCTTTGTTGACTCAACATCCTCTGCCACAATATTTACATTGGTCTTAGGCTTCCATATTGAATGTGGCTGCAGCTGCTTTGCCCTGTCTACCTGTGTCTAGCCAGGCCTTTTCAGCCTTTGCCTTCCTCTTAGATACACTTACTGGCCAGCCGCACACCAGTTCAGTCCACAGTCATTAGAGCATCAGAAACTCCTCTTATTCTCTGCGCTCCAGTCCTTTTCCATTCAGAGAGACAACAAGAATCTCAAACACAATGAAATCAGACTTCCTGAAAACAAGTCAACGCCCTGATGATTTGGAGCTGCTACAAAAGCCTGTAGTTTGTGATTAGATTTTTTTTTTTAACCCAAAGGCATAATTGGCTGATAGTTGCAAATCACTCAAAAATGATACCTCTTTCCTCTCTATCATTGATGAAGAATGCATCAACAGCTCTATGAAAATGAAAGGTGTTGCATGTTTGTTCATTTCATTTCATGTAACACATTGATACCATGCACTTAACATTGAACAGGTACAGAGAAAGGACAGAGTGTTGCAGGTCTGAAGTCAACTAGTCTCTGGCTGAAGCGATTCCATGAACAGCAACAACAACAAAAAAGAGGAATAGTTTCTGAACAAATTCTCTCTCCTTTTATTTTTTTACTTTCTTTTTATTTTATTTTATTGCTATTTTATTTATTGACATTTCAAATGTTATCCCCCTTCCCAGTTAAACTCCATATCCCCTCCCCTGTCCCCTATGCTTCTACGAGGGTGCTCCACCACCCACCCACCTCTTCTCACCTCAGCACCCTAGCATTCCCCTTATGCTGGGGCATCGAACCTCCACAGGACCAAGGGGCTCCCCTCCCTTTAAGTCAATCCTCTGCTACATATATAGCTGGAGACACGGGCCGTCTCATGTGTACTCTTTGGTTGGTTCTTTAGTCTCTGGGAGTTTTGGGGTGGCTGATATTGTTGTTCTTCCTGTGGGGTTGCAAACCCTTTCAGCAGCTTCAGTCCTTCCTCTAACTCCTCCATTGGGGTCCCCACACTTAGTCTGACGGTCCCTCAACAGAGAAATGGATACAGAAAATGTATATTTACACAATGGAGTTCTAACTACTCAGCTATTAAAAACAACAACTTTATTAAATTTGCAGGCAAATGGATGGAACTAGAAAATATCATCCTGAATGACATAACCCAGAAAGAACAGACATGCTATGCACTCACTGATAACTGGATATTAGCCAAAAAACCCAAAAAAACAACAAACAAACAAACAAACAAACAAAAACAAGCTCGTAATACCCATGATACAACTCTCTTTATTTTTTAATACATTTTCTATTAAAACAAGACCAAGAGTATTTCAGAAGTTTCTAATATACAGATATATGATATGAGGTAGTCAAGGAATTTCCGCGAAAGCTATATTATGAGAGATAAATGTGGGTTATAAAAAAAAAAAAAAAAAAAAAAAAGAGAGGATAGTGTCATAGAAGAGGGAAAAGTATAGTAAAGATTGCATGGAGAATGAAAATAGCCAAAAAAAAAAAAAGAATACTGCCAGCACGCCTAGGAAGAGTATGCAGTGTGGAGGGGGAGAAAGGGTTAATAGGCATTAAGTCCTTGGGAGGATGGAGATGGGATAACTATTGAAATAGTCCATGAGTAATATGTTAAAAAACTGGTTATTTGGTTGGTTGGTTTGGGTTTTGTTATAGGGCTTCTTTGCATCACTTTGGCTGTCGTACAACTACCACTGTAGACCAGGCTGGCCTTGAACTCACAGAGATCTGACTGCCTCTGCCTCCCAAGTTCTAGAATTAAAGATGTCTACCACCACTGCTCCACTCTAAAAACTGGATTTTTGTCCTAAAGCAAATGGCACTCTTTGAAGCAGTTTAAGGAAATATCTTAGGTAACCATCGTGAGTAGCTGGCACATGGGCAACCGGTTTCCAAGGCTGTGAGTGGTATGCCGGTAAACATGGCTGCATAAGTAAGAAATCCTGGTTACCAAATGGGTCATAATTGAATATGGCACATCTCTAGGTTTCAAAATAACTAGAAGAAAAGAGCTTGAAACTTTCTATCACAGAGACATGATAATATTTGTCCCACTTTTGCATTAGACATTTAGTACATGTATCAAATTATACTATCATACCTCATCAATAAGTACAAATATTTTAAGTAAAAATCAACACTGAGAAATTATATAAAAATCTATATTTCAGAAGAAAAATGCAATATCATGCTATTCCTGGGTAATAAAAGCAGTATTGAGAATAAATGTAAGCATTTTAATCAAGACTGTAACTTTGGAAATATGTGAAGCAATGTAAAATATTCGGATCCTACTAACCTACACCATGCTCCTTTCTACTTGTGTTCCTCATCCTAAGCAGGCACTTTCTAGAATTCTCAAGACAGCTGAAATGGCACTACTTGAAAAAGGAAAAAAAGAAAAAGAAAATATGTAAAATTGTCCTGTGAGACATGAACACAATGAAAACTAATAAATGGCCATAAAAAAAAATGCTGTGGCCAAGAGTTGGGATAAAATGCCAAGCATCTGGCTTCTCGTTGGGTTCATCCATCCAATGACAGCTGAAATTGAGAGACTGGATCTAGCAAAAGAGAGAATTTAGCAGAGGCGCTTCAGGGGATTCATTTCACAGTTACTGCAAAGGTGCTCAGGTGACTCCCATGGCAATGGCATGCAGTCATTTGAAAGATCAATTAGTCTACAGGGGCAGACGAGACTACATGGCTCTGGGCATTTTCAGATATTCTGAAACAGAAGATAACATCTTATTTTATATTCTCTCTTAGTATTTCAGAGTTCTAAACACTTTCTTAATATACATTATTATTATTATTATTATTATTATTATTATTATTATTATTATTATTATTATTATTATTTTAATTGTCAATGTCATTCCAGAGTGAACTTCTCCCTGGCATATTTTGTTTATACTGAAGCTGGCTTTCAGACTGGAGGTGTAGTTACTGTTAATGAAATCTTTGTGGCTTTGACTCACACAGCCTACAAGTTTCAGCCACAGATTCTAAACACAAAACAATGTGTCATGAAGTTCTAATAAAACACTATAAAATGGAAATATCTACAGGATTTTTTAAAAAGATACTATTAAAAGATAAGATTAAAAGAGGTCCTGAATCAGCAAGGTTCTTCTCATATGACAAGTTAGAAAGACTTCTAAAGCCAACAAACCCGGTATCCCTCCAAAACTGAGTGTGGCTGGTCTTGTTAAAGGCATCTCTGTTTTGGATCCTAATGGTACTAGATCAGATGGACATCATAGTTCCCATTTTGTAAAAGTCCATTAGAGAGGTACAATGTTTGTTTGAAGTACTCACTATAGAGCATTTTAATTTTCAGATCCTCAAACAAAGAGCAAATCTGACACCTTGTCAGCGGAAAGTCAAAGCATCACAGCGGAGAGAAATGACCACCTAGGACTAGCACTAGGAGTGGTCATTCAAGAGGGCTGCTCATTAGCTGGATGCGGTGGTGCACGCCTTTAATCCCAGCACTCGGGAGGCAGGGGCAGGCAGATATATGAGTTCCAGGCCAGCCTGGTCTACAAAGTGAGTTCCAGGACAGCCAGGGCTATATGAGAAGCCCTGTCTCAAAAAAAAAAAAAAGTTGTGCTGCTCATGAAAATCCCCATTTTTTATTGAACAAGATAAATTCAAACACCTTCTCACTAGCAGAGCCACACTTCAGTATTATGTGCTTCCATCACAGTGACTTTAGCTTTCAATCTTCTTCATCTCAGAGTTATCTGCAGGACTCTCAGTTGGGAAATAGCCTCCATCAGATTGGCCTATAGGCAAGTCTATGGGGCATTTTCAAGACTTGTGATTGATATGCAAGGGCCCAGTCTGCTGTGAGCAGTGCTACTCATAGACAAGTGGGCCTGAAAGGGAAGCAGGTTAAATATGAGCTGGGAAGTACAGTAGCATACAGCACTCCTCCATGGGTTCTGCTTTGGTTCCTGCCTCCAAGCTCTTGTCCTGGTTTTCCTCAACAATATTGTATAACCAATAAGTGAAAGAAATTATTTTCTCTGCAAGTTGCTTTTCTTCATGGTGTTCACTGCAGCAGGAGAAAAGCTGACCAGAACAGCTTACTTCCTGAGCACTCTGTTTCTCTCTTGTTTTCTTTCCATCCATTTCTCTTCTATTTTTCCTTTTTTCATTGAACAAATGTGTTTTGAATATTTACTACTGCTACTGTACCATGTACTGTTACAGCTTTACTATGATAGATATATTAAGTCTCTATCAATGTACTCACTCAAGCGTTTGTGTTCAGTTCCTCTGTCTAATTCTGGTTTCCCAATCTTTCTTATAACAGATACTTTTTTATAGTTGTGATCCCTACATTATAGTGTGTGTGTGTCTCTATCTCTGTGTTACATATATCACATATCCTATATTATATATCCTCTACATATAAATATGTATAATTTAAACATATCATGTATGTATTATGTATACATATAGTGTATGTGTGTGCATACAAATATGTAGATGATGTATATGTACATATATTTATACATATGTACATGTACATGTAAAATTTCAAAAAAGAGATGGGTAGGGGAAGGGAAACCATTCTCTCATGTGTGCTTTAAGATAGTTTTACTGTTTCTGTATCCTGCAGTCATGGCCAGAGACTTTGGGTATATCTCATTTGTTTTGTTACTGTTGCTTTTAAAGCCATATAATCTATATTTTCTTTTATACACAAATAAACTTGAGTTATTTGGTAAACCTGAAATTTTCTGGTCATCTAACTCGTTCATTCCAGAGTCAAAACAATTGTGCCTACTCCAGCTTCTGTTTGTAGGGGAAAGTTAGGACAAACTTAATGACCATTGACTTTGATAATGACAATTAATATTTTAGTTCAAATATGTTTATAATGGTTTCATAAATGACTGCTAATTTTGTGAGTTCCTCAAATGAGAATTTGGGTAGTAGTAGAAGAATAAAAGTATAAGTGTCAATTATTAAAAATTAAAATATACTATTATGACTCTATTCATCTATTCATCTTGTATGCTTTCAACATGTTCATGGGCTTAAATAGTGTTTCTTTTCTTTGTCCTAAAACATAAAAACTAGGAGTTAAAAAGAATCTGTGAGAATCCTTATGGTAGCACCTACTCACTACTGACCTGAAGAAGAAACTCTGCTCTTCTCCACCCATAGTTCCCAAAACTGTCATCGGATGTGGTTGGTTGCTCAGTAAACATATAATGAGTCAGATGGCCTTGAAATTGCTAGGGCATGCACATTTAGTTTAATGTATGCCAAGGAGAAAACAGCAACATGATGTCAGAAGGGAACAGAGGGAGGGATTCTTCCCTGGAGAACCTATAAGAAGTAAATGTATCTCATAGGAAGCATGGGGATCAGGGGATAAAACTATAGCCCTCACGTTCTGCTAATAATTTCAGCTAGACACAAGTAGACCCAGCATCCTAAAATTTATAGTCTCCTGTTAGAGTTAAATACATCTGTTAGGCCAAAGGACTACAGGAGTAGAGTTCTCTCCCAAGTCTACACAAACGACATGAGCCAAACGTCAGCCTCCATCATGTTAAACACAGGAAGTTCAAAGACTGATGAGAAGATCCATTGCAAATTGGATTTTGTCTCCTCCATTTCTGAGTTCAGGAAAACAGACACTGCTAGTGAGTGAATCATAGGGGAGAGAGAGAGAGAGAGAGAGAGAGAGAGAGAGAGAGAGAGAGAGAGAGAGAGAGACTGTAAATCAGCAGGAAGAAAAATCAGATGATGCCCCTTCAACTCATCCTCAACACCCATTTCCTTTAACAGACTTTTATGAAAAACTAAGTCTATATTGACACAGGAAAGGTTTGATATTTGCTGTCACAACAAATACTGACTTTGTTTACTCTCTTGACTAGGATGCTCTATTTTCTAAATTGAGATGGTTGTTAGAAGTGACTATAGGATCAGAAGTTAGTAGCACATTTTTTAACTACTTGGAGTTGTTTGTTTGTTTGTTTGTTTGTTTGTTTTTTGTTTTGATTTTGTTTTTCAGCAGGATGAGAATACTGTCAGGCAACAAAATGTTAAAATCAAGTTGGGTGGGTCTCTGTGCCAAAGGCCAGTATGTTTAATATAGAGAGTTTCAGGTCAGCTGAGGCTACATAGTAGAACTCTACTCTCAGAATGGTGGCCACAATATTTAAACAGTATAACTTCCCTTCCCCTCGCCTTGCTTTGACACATGCGACTCCACCTACTTCTGAGAGGTGACTGAGCAGATCTCAGTTGGGTGTTGCACTGGAATCACCACCACCTTCAGGAAAAAGCCTGGCACAGCATGAGCTTCTGATTCCAGCTGTGCCTGTGTTAGAAGAACAATCAGGGTCTGAGTAGGAAAACCCAAGCATACATACATACATACATACATACATACATACATACATACATACCCTTACACGTTCCACAAGGCCAACTTCAAAGCAAGGCCAAAGTGGCCAGTGAGATGAAGCAGGGCCTGTCACCACAAAAACTACCCATGATGAATATGGGCTCAGACCCCAGAAGCAGAAGTTCTCGTTCAAAGGGAATCTGTGTTTGCCTCATTGAAGCAGTATCTTCTAAATCTGGTGATCCAACTGCCTCTCTTGCAACCACTTGTTCAGTAATGGCAGCCAGTAGTTACTTAGAGGATCATGTGGTTCATTCAGACCAAAAGCAAGTTGGTGTCCCTGTGTTTACACACGTTTCAAAATTCAAACAAAATCTTAGAAGGAGTCGCAAATTCTGTTCTACAGCAATGATGCTTCATGCTCTACATAGTTCCTTAATCTCTCCATTAATGAGATCAAGATGTTGTTTCTTGATGTTTCCCACTGAAAACAATGTCCATCTGACTGCGATGTCTAACATGGTTGGGGTTCAAGGCTGCTTTTCTGGTGATCTTAGCCATGTTTTTCCCAATATACTAGAAAAAAAAAACTACACTCAAACTGCAATTTATAGATAAGCAAGTGCCTGTGGTGATTTTAAATTGTGTCATGAGCTACAACTGTTGCCAAGCAGGCTGTTTTGATATCTGGCAAATGCTAAAGTCTCTATAGAAAGTCTTTGATTTGGGTAATGGGAAGTCAACAGATAAAATTATATATAGAGAGAGTTATCAGATTTGACAATACCCAGAGGGAAAGAACTTGATGGTTTTGACCTGGTCCTTAAAGAAGGACCATATTGATGGTGTCATGAGCAGGCATATCTTATTTCTAGACTTGTTTCTATAGCACCTGGATAATGCTTGTTTTGAGTGGTAATGTGGATCTGAGATCATGACTTTGTAGAGTGCAGAATCATCTTAAAATATATATATATATATATATATATATATATATATATATATATATATATATATATATATATGATTCCAGCTGTGTGGCTCAGATCCCCAGTGTGGACTTGAGTGTCAAGAAGAGAGTTCTTGCAGTTTCAGCCTCGTATTCCAGGGCATGCAGCATCCTAGTACTTCCTCTCCCTAGATCTCTCTACTGCTCCCATCATTGGTCCTCAGCCCCAGTAAGCTTGCTTACATTTGGCAAGGTCTGTACGGTTTGGCTGTCTTTACTAGATAATAGAGGGTGGAGTAGTACAATTGTTTTATGAAATGGAGGCCAGGGTGCTCTCAAGCATCTTACACGATAAGGAAAACTTTCTTCCACAAATAGTTACCAAGCTCATAATACCAACTTGCTGGGAACCCCTATAGTGTTCTCATATTGCAGCAGGAAAGATCCTTTTCAAACACACAGCAGAAGCTGTTATTTATCTGCTTAGAGTCTTCCCAACTCCTTCCTTTCTTAATTCCCTTGAATCCAAACACAATAAAGTGGTGAGTATGAGCTTGTTCAAAGGTACGCAGTGTAATTGCTCTTTTTAAAAAAGTCATCAATGGCTTATCAAGATGGCTGCTACAATAGAGACACTGTTTAGGACATAGCCATGCTTAGAAGTAGCTTCTGATCATAGTATACCTTTGGGAGATAAATAGCCAGTCTCTAGGAAGGAATGCCCTGTATGATAATCTCAAAGAAAAGGTAAACTAATTGTAATAAATGATGGTTTTCTTGGACTAGACTTTCTTCATATCTCTAATCATATCTCTTAGTCTTTGCCCTATTAGTCACTTGTGTGCTCTGCCATGTGTCCTCCTTAGTACATTGATCTGACTGACTGGACTTGCAGTGCCCTTTGTACTTGCTAGGCCTTTTGCTTGGATAGCTTTCCCCCTTCCCATAGAATTCATATTTCTTTTTTACCACTTCCTTCAGGCATGTTTAAAAAGTCACTATTAGTGGGGTCTTTTTTGACACCCTGTGTTAGAACTCCAACCCTATCTCCACATTCTGTTTCTTTATAGAAATTTGTTGGATTTTCATTAGTTCCTTCTATGGTTTAGCTTCTTTTTAACTAATGCATTTTTTTCTGTTGTCTTGTACAAAATTGCAGCTTATATGTCTATTTCACTGAGTCCTTCATCTCTAGAAAATAGTTCACAGATACAAGATGCTCTAATAGTATTTCCTGAAGAAATGAATGAATGAATTAGTACAATAAACAGTCCAAACAATTATCATATAACATCCTGTTTTGTCATTCACCCAATCTTATTCATAATTTTGATGACCGAGTAGATGGAAACAAGATTTGGATCTTCAAATATAAATTCTTCCCAAAGCCACTATTCCAGTCCTTTAATTCAATAAAGTCTAAGGGAAGACAGGTGTTAGTGTTTATTAATCTAAAGATCTACATCTCATATCTAGCTTTACCTATAAATATGAGGGTAAAAAAATGGCTTGCTGCAAAGGTTAGCTTAGGAACTTTGGGAAGGTCATGAAACACTTGCCTCTCTGGAAGGGAGAGGCTAATTAACATTTCTCAGACAACAGGGTGGGAACCAACCTGCAGGTGGGAACACATTCCACAGGACAGACTGTTGCTCACCTTCAGAGAAGGGAGGTCCTTGTCACTTTATTCCCTAAATACCAATCAGTTTAAACGGTGCACTGTTTGGCCAATCATATTGTGTCTAGTTGCTAATGCTCTATTCTGCCCATGGAAAGAATACTAAAACTCACCAAACAAATGCTGGGGTTGCTGCCTCTCCTTCAGTCTGGGATGATCCCAGTGTACCAGAACAATAAATTCCTCTTGCTTTTTGCATTGATCCCGGCTCCATGTGGTTCACTCAGGGGGTCCCCGGTAAGCTAAGGCTCCCCAGAGTCTTGGGATCTAGACTACATGAATTCTACACATGGAACCCATGTGCTAGAAGGAGGGAACTGACTCCCTTAAGTTCTCCTCTGACCTTCACATGTAGGCCATGGTGCACATGCCCATAAACATATATTCAGAGATAAACAAGAAAATGTTAAGATTTAAAAATATTAAATACAAATTTTGAATGAACTATGTAATTCAGAGAGGTGGAGTTCTTGGCTCCTACTAAGACCAAGTGTCTCTTCAACAAATCTGTTTTGTCTGTCAAAATATTACAACCATTAGAAGTTACTCTGCTCTAAGTTTAAAACTGCATACTGCACATGTTTTAACTTTGATAGCATAGATGCTTAGAGAAGCAGCTACAGGAAAAGAAAAAGAACAGCCACCACAAAACTTTTGGGAGAGACTAGACAAGAGAGAACCAAGAAGAGTATCAGCAATTTCCACTAGGTTTGTAGCCATTACTGGAACAGAGGTGAGGCAAAAGTACTAAATGTCCCTATAAGATGTGAGTCCATTTTCATAGTACTACCTGAAGATCCAGCAATACCTCTCCTGGGCATATACATGCTCCACTGTGTTCATAGCAGCCTTATTCATAATAGTCAGAAGCTGGGAAGAACCCAGATGTCCCTCAATAGAGGAATGGATACATAAAATGTGGTACATTTATACAATGGAGTACTACTCAGCTATTAAAAACAATGAATTTATGAAATTCTTAGGCAAATGGGTGAATCTGGATGATATCATCCTGAGTGAGGTAACCTAATCACAAAAGAACACTCATGATAAGCACTCACTGATAAGCAGATATTAGCCCAGAAACCCAAGATACAATTTGCAAAACACATGAAACTCAAGATGACGGAAAACCAAAGAGTGGATACTTCATTCCTTCTTAGAATAGGGAACAAAATAACCATGAAAGGTGTTACAAAGACAAAGTTTGGAGCTGAGATGTAAGGAAGGACCATTCAGTGACTGCCCTACCTGGGAAGCCATCCCATAAACAGCCACCAAATGCAGACACTATTGCATATGCCAGAAAGATTTTGCTGACATGACCCTGATAGAGCTATCTCTTGTGAGGCTATGCCTGTGCCTGGCAAATACAGAAGTAGATGCTCACAGTCATCTATTGGATGGAACACAGGGCCCCTAATGAAGGAGCTAGAGAAAGTATACAAGGAGCTAAAGGGGTCTGCAACCCTATAGTAGGAACAATAATATGAACTAACCAGTACCCCCCAGAGCTGTGTCTCTAGTTGCATATGTAACTGAGGATGACCTAGTTGGCCATCAATGGGAGGAGAGGCCCTTGGTATTGTGAAGATCATATGCCCCAGTACAGGGGTATGCCAGGGCCAGGAAGCAGGAGTGGGTGGGTTGTGGAGCAGGGCAGGGGGAGGGTATAGGGGACTTTTGGGATAGCATTTGAAGTATAAATGAAGAAAATATCTAATAAAAAATATGTGGGTCCATTTTAATATCAATATATATGCATGTATGTATGTATGCATGTGGGTAGTATGTATGTATGTATGTATGTATATAGAATAATTTTACCTGAAGTTAATTATATGAATCTTTAAAATTTGAGTATATCAAATCCAGTTTGAAATTACAGTCAATTTTTTTCATCCTGCAACTCCTTGAATTTTGAGTCAAAGTACAAAGAAAATTGTACAATTTACTAGCCTTCTGATCAAATTGTCTGTGTATGCTATGTAAAAATCTTCCATCTCTTATAGGGATTTGATGTGATGTTCTTAGTTACAACTGCTATTCAACCATTTGTTTATAAACAAAGGTCTCAAGATGAAATATTCTGTTAAATTGTAAAACCTGTTTCTTGAGAATGATCTACATCAACTGACTCCCAGAATCATTTTCAGAGACATGAGGGGAGAGGCTCCACGCTGATAACTGTCCAGAAATGAAAGGATAATATGAACGAGCATATGTTTGATCCAAGCCAAAAACTTAGCATGGGGGAAAGTATGCTGGCTATCATCTGAGCCCCCATCCAATCTCAGACATCAAAGTGGGAAATTTACATGCTCTGAAAGACTGAAGTAAGATAAATGAAAATCTCTCCAGATATGTGTTTTAAAATTCCTTTGAGAGTACATTGAGTTTGGATCATGAAAACAGAGTTCAATTTGTTCTTTTGATTTTTCCCAGTTTCACATTTTTTTTTTTAAAGTCCTTTCACCACTTCTCAGCGCAGAAGGTAACCGGCTGGCTTTGTCTCCCAACTGACCTATTCATATCAAGTTAGTTACACCCTCTTAAGTCTGCCTCCACCTTTGGACAGTCCCATGGAGCCCTCCTACAGAGCTGGGAACTGATGTAGAAAAGAGAATTCACATGCTTCATGATGAAAGATGTCTTTTCTTTATTAAAACAAGGACAGAATGCATGGGAGATGTGAAAAAAACAACTTGTTGTTGGTAACTTGTTGTTAGTAAAAGTTATGTGCTTGGAAAAAAAAAAGAGCACATTTCTGTAATTACCGGTTCATTTAGCAGGGTTCTGAACAGCTGCTTGAACTAGGAGTCAAGAGGATGACAGCCCCTGAGCCAGCTTTCCCATATGGTCTAAGAGAGGAGGAGACCATGTCGCTGTCTGGGGGGTGGGGATCGGTGAGGAGAGGCAAACTGTAACCTCATTCAAAAGGAAAGCCAAGCTAAGAAATATCTGGCTTCCTATAAACTCAGCTCCTAAACTCAGTTGAACCGCCCCTGGCTTCTATAACAAAACCTTCTATAATCAATCAATGTTGATTTTTCCCTAAAGAGAGCAATATCTAAGCACTTTCAGACTTTTGGCTATACTGCTATTAACAGCAAAGTCTACTTATAAGATAAAGTGACATCCTTGGCAGTTTTTTGGAGGTGATGTATGTGGTTATAACTTAGAATAGTGGTTCTCAACCTCTTTCAGGGGTAAAGGGACCATGGGGATCACATATTAGATATCCTACCTATCAGACATTTAAATTACAATTCATAATAGTAGCAAAATTATAGTTATTTTTAACTAACAAAATAGTTATTTTAACTAGTAATATAGTTATTTTAACTAGTAATATAGTTATTTTTAATTAACAAAAATATTTTTATGGTTGGAGTTTTTACAACATGAGAAACTGTATTAAAGGGTCTCAGCATTAGGAAGGTTGAGACCCTCTGACTTAAGGTGATAACCATCACATAAGAAGTACTACAGATCACTTGTGCCTCTGTTAAGAAGTAGGCTCCAGACCAAAAAAAAAAAGGACATTCCTATCAGCAGGTACTGGCCTCTGTTTGTTTGTTTCATTGAAAAGCATTCTATCTACCTAATTGGTGATCCGGAACGCCAGAATTTGGCAAATTTGATAAGAGCAGACCTCCGCTTTAGCAACCGTTCATTCATTCTCAATGCAAATCCTAACAGAAAAGCATTCCATTCTAATTACATTGGATGTCATAAATTAAACACAATAAATTTTATTGTGAAACCTCCTAGGAAGACATTCCTAAATAGATGAGGCAGAAAATGCCTGCATTATGCTGAACAGGGCTAAAAGTTGATAGCTGTTGATGGCTTGTCTATAAGGAATCTAGCTTTGTCCAGGGGAAATACCAAATAGGCTACATCATTCACAAGGAGATGTTTTCCTAAGTACCATGTCCAAAACCATTTGGACTTGAACTGCACAAAGGTTATTATCACAGAGGATGGTGGACAGCTGTTCTTCATTTCCTCAGAAAACAAAATGAGAAAAAATGGAGCATTTAGGATGGAATTGTAAGAATTCAAGCTTCCTGAAATTCTGAGTTGGTTAACAGCAAAACGACCCCACATCACAAAGCTGCACAATTGATGTCTCTCATCCACTGTTGCTTTTATTTTNGCACAAAGGTTATTATCACAGAGGATGGTGGACAGCTGTTCTTCATTTCCTCAGAAAACAAAATGAGAAAAAATGGAGCATTTAGGATGGAATTGTAAGAATTCAAGCTTCCTGAAATTCTGAGTTGGTTAACAGCAAAACGACCCCACATCACAAAGCTGCACAATTGATGTCTCTCATCCACTGTTGCTTTTATTTTGGTGAGGGCCAAGTGGCATTGTTAAGACAGTTCATATACGATGAAGATACATACAACCAACAAAATAATGAATTTGATCATAATAAAAACTTCTCCCACTGAAAACAAAAGTGGAAAAATCGTAAGTAATACAACTATGGGAACCGGGCCATATACAAAGAGTAATTTATTTAGTCACACTGTGGTGTCAAAGAATCTCAGTAAATGAAATATTTTGGGAGTCAGAAATGGATTCATTTCGCACCACAGATGTAACAAACATATTCCAAGGAACATAGTAACTTCCTCCAGACGTTAATGATTGCCTTTAGAAACATGAATTCACAAAGAATAGGAAAATCATAATATTTTAGTCAAAGAAGCATAGTACTTACTATCTCCTAGATATTTATTAGCTAGATAGTTATTTAGATAGGGAGACAATTGCACATTAAAAAAAAAAAAACCCATAAAGGGCATACGGATTTCCACGGATGTTTGATTTGAGGACTCTTCATGCTGGGATTTTAGAAGCTGTATTTAAAAGCAAATAGTGAGATAGTAATTTCTAGGACCTTTGCAGGAAACCAGTAGTAGGAAATACACTCATTCCCAGGCATTTACACACAGAATCGATCCATCTTTGCCAGGCTTTGGAGTCCCATAAAACACTCCCCTTTGTGTTTTCCACTCAACTGGAAGGAAATTTTCTATTGAGCCTCATGCCAGACGCCCCATGAGACAGAGGTACCTTTCAGCACTTGGTACTTCACAGAGTACATCACCATTGAATGTGAGCACCTCAATAGACATGGGTCAGAAATGAGGGGTTACTGAATTTCACCCTGAGAGATTTCCTTCCCTGAGACCATCACAATAGAACACCTCTTTCATCTCAGGTGATTCCCAGCTTCTCTTATATCTTATATGTATTTTTATGAGGCTTGATTTTTACAGGAAAAAAATATATAAAGTATGTAAACATATGTATGTATAACATTTTCGTAATTTTAAACTATAAAACTCTTTTTTATAAGCATGAAGAATATAATAAAACAACATTAAAGATAGTTTTAGGATACAAGTACATCCAGACATAAACTCCTGGGGCATTCAGGTCAGGGGCCATAGCAATCCTTATCGTAGGCTGAAGTGGAGTAATTGCTCCAAGGTTAGGACACCATTTAGTTTCTTTAGAAGCTAGCCAGTTATATTATTCAAGGTACAAATCACATGGACATCCAAGGGTTGGATAGGATGTTACATTGGGAGAGAAGTGATTATTTGTCACATTGCCTTATCCTTGTATGGCGCAGCTCCAAGGATCCTCTGAGTCAGCTGCCCAGCTCTCTTCCCTAAAAATACTTTCCCTTCATACAAATACAGCCAACTTTCAAAGAAGCAACAGTTTGTCATAGTAGGTATGAGTACAGACGCTAGATTCTGAATGAATGAGCTCAGATTCTAACTTTGCCTCCTAGCAGTGCACCATTTGGCTATTAACTTCTCTGAGGTTTTCCTTCTGCCTGATGAAGCAAGGATTTGGTAAAACTTCCCTCACATACTTGTTTTAAGGACTTTAAAATGTGCTTAGGACTTTATCTGTTTGCCTGTGTGTTTGTCAGATTAGAGGAGGAAGATGGACTGAAGAAAACACATAACTTCAAGAAAGCCAAAGTCATAATAACAACCTGCTACATGAAAATGCCATGCTCTTTTCATCCTGCCTGTGGCACCAGTATGCCAGACTTGATTTTGTTTTAGAGTAAAGTGAGTCTTCATTTCCTCATAAATATGAAGCACTAGGTACAGTGTCCCATGATTGCCAGCTTCTGAAACATAGAGGATGATGTTCTACAGGAACTGCACATGATGCTTCATTCACAGTATTCCTTTCCTGACTGAGGTGATAAGAAATGGGTGAGAAAGACAGAGTTTAAGGAAAGATAAGCCCTTCAGAGAAAACGAGTAACTGAGTGTCAGATGACTTCTTCTCAATGGCTCTCTTTCAAGGTCCCTTTCACAGGGCACAAGGATGCCTTCCATCTCCCAACCTTTTCAGAAACCATCATAACCAAGTTTGCATTTGGGCATTTAGACAACATTAAGCAATCACACGCTGTGTGTCTGAGACTCTGCTGTGGTAGGCAAGGTGGTAAACAAAAGCGCTAATTCACACAGATAAAAGATACAATCTGTACCCACTAGGAACTTATGGTTTCTGTTTAAACAAGATCTGCCATGCAATCAAGAATGAAAATAATGGTGCCCTGTCTGATCAAAAGTAGGAGAGAAAGAGGCTAAGACACAAAGAAGAGTGAAGCTCTGCATTACTTACTCATTGCTGTTACAACATACTGGACAAAAGAAGAAAGGATTTTGGCTCACAGTTTGATGATATAGTCCATCAGAGTGGAGAAGTCAAGGCTTGAGGCAGCTGGTTACATGGAATCTGCAGTCAAGAAATAACTCATGAATACTGGTCGCTTAGCTCGCTTCTTTTTATTCAGTCTAGGTCCCCAGCTCATCAAATGGTGTTGCACACCTTTAGGATGGGCTTTCCCACTTCAGTTAACCTCTCTCCTGGACTTGCCCAGAGGTTTATTGCCTAGGAGATCTTAGATACCATCGGATTGACAAAGAACATCACTCATCATAAGCTTTGTTTAGTGTGAATTGTTGTCCCCATAAGATGAGATGCTTTAGCATAGGGTTGTAAGGTTAAAAGAAAAGTCAACATTGATTTGATAAAGAAAAGAAGGCAGCTGGTGACTACAGGACCCACACAAAGACACTGAGGCTTGAAGGTAAAAGGAGGCCTCATATGCCTAGTAATATTCATAGTTGAAATGCCAGGGGAACAGTGGTCATCTCTTTCTCTCTCTCTCTCTCTCTCTCTCTCTCTCTCTCTCTGTGTGTGTGTGTGTGTGTGTGTGTGTGTGTGTGTGTGTGAAAGAGAGAGAGAGAGAGACAGAGAGAGACAGAGACAGAGACTGAGAGAGAGACTGAGGGTTAAATCAAGAGTATTTTAAATTTACTTACTTACTTAATTTATGTCATGCTATAAATGTAGTCCTGCTATCTATTATGTATCCAGGACTAGTCTCCAATTCGTGACAATCATTCTGACTTAGACACCAGAGTGAATAAATGTGAATGACCACACCCAACTCTGAAACATATTCTTATCCATTCCAAACCCCACAGTCAACTATCCTGCAAAAGGGGCCCCATTATGAAGTAATGAGACCAACCTTTTATGTGATTATTTTGTTAAGCCAAAGATGAGAGCAAATCTCCCAGGCTGGGAAAATGATACTGTCATTTACTGAGAATGTGAAGTATTGGTGAGGCACTGCATATCAGTGAGTAAAGCAGATGACCCTTCCTAGATTTTAAGAGTTTGTAGAATAATGAACTTACCCATGAAATGCAAAGAATAAAGTGGAAGGAAAGCCAAAGCTCTTGAACAAGACACCCCAGAAAGAATGCTCCTGCAAAAGTAGACACCTGACAGGACACTTGTAGAGTTTGATGGTTGTGAAAAGGATGGGTGTGAGAGAGATGGCTAGAAGAGGGAAGCAAGCTTGGGTGAGCAGCTCCAAAGAGTTGACTATGTAGCTTGGGAAAATTTGCTGAGGCAACTCAAAATCTTCTTTTGTTGCTAAATCTCAGATCAAGAAGAGGAACAACATTCATGTAACCAAGTTGGCAATCAAGTAAGACAATAATGATTTTTAGAATAGAAGCCATATCTTGGGCACTCCATCAGCCAATAATCTGATTCTGTAATTAAAAATCATAAGACTCTCCAAACTCCCATTTGAAAGAATAGTAGAAGTATTAGTAAATGCTGTGATATTTGACACCCTTTCATCTCTATGATGGAGCTGTAAAATGTATCTGGATTAGAACTACCAACATTAAACTTGAGAGGACTAAGCCACTTCATACTTTTATGGCTCTGCTTATATGGATGAAAGAAAGCCAGTTCCCATGGCACTGACTTGGCTTCTCCAGTTTCTCAGAAAGAAGAAAAAGCCAGGCTTCCGCTGAGGGCCAGGGTATTCTCAGCTGGGAAAAGCACTGTGTGTTGTATTAATAAGCTAGCTATACTATTGCCCTTTCTTACTCCTTCATGCAGGNCTTCATACTTTTATGGCTCTGCTTATATGGATGAAAGAAAGCCAGTTCCCATGGCACTGACTTGGCTTCTCCAGTTTCTCAGAAAGAAGAAAAAGCCAGGCTTCCGCTGAGGGCCAGGGTATTCTCAGCTGGGAAAAGCACTGTGTGTTGTATTAATAAGCTAGCTATACTATTGCCCTTTCTTACTCCTTCATGCAGGCCCAACAAAACATTTCCTCCAAGTGTACTACCTCTGAAAGTGTACGTGAAGATAAACTACTGAGAAGCTGAAGCATTTTTCCCCAATGTCATCCACTGCCTACAAAAGTCACCCCACTTCCTTCACTGGGGAGCAAGTCTGTTAGTAGCATTCTCAGGACAAATAAATGAGGGCAGGTGTAAATTGAGGGAGAGTAACACCTGTCCCTGCTTCTGGCCAACAGACCTCGCTTTAATGGGCCGTCTGCTGAGAAATTGAGGCATCTCATGTTACCCAGAGGCCTTAGTCTACACTGGAGTAGGCAGAAAGGAATTCTGTGACCAGAAGATGTGAGGCCTGGCTGACTGCCAAGAACAATAACGAGCGGTACAAAAGGAAAAGTTTTGTAGACAAAAGCACTCTATCACAGAACAACCCACAGCTTTGCTGTTTGAAGGAATGAACCCCCAAATGAAAGAACCAACTGGACTAACAGCGGGCTGCTCCCGTTTTACCTTCTAACACTGGCCTGGCTGCTAACTTCCTGTTGACACCAGAATGAAGGGAGTTCTTGTGCCAGCAGCAAGCAGTGTCTCCATTTGGGGACGTTCTGGCTGGTCACAGAAAAGCAACTTGGAAGATTTATACCCCCATTTGCTTTCCATCCATTTTTTTCCATTAAAGGGGGAAATTTAGAGCAAAGTTACCCATGTAACTCCAACCCGGTGCTGGAGAAGTCTTCGCTGACTTGCAAAATATCAGCAGAATCTTGTGCCCAGTAGGAACAGAGGTAACGTCCATAAAACTTGTGTGCAGTTCATTCCACGTTGTATCAAGCAGTGGCTTTACCCCCACAGAGCATACCTAAGTTCAAGTAATTCTAACAAGTACAAACAGAGGACATGCAATTTCCAAGTGAGCAAAGTTTATTATAAAGTTCCTCGCGGAGGGAAGTGCTTATGGAATACACAGTCACAGTAAAACTCCCGAAGCCATCGGAAGAAATAGAAATCATAGACAGGCTAGAATTTAAAGAGAAAATAGCTTGTACAAGTCGTAAGCCACAGGTCCTGAGTGTCTTTAGGATGGCTGAGAGTGAGATCAGGCTTTCAGGCCTCATGCAACACGTGGTATCTGCAGGCCAGGAACACGGCAGGGCAGGGTTTTTTCTCTGCTGAGCACTGTAACCAGATACAAAGCCAATACAGTCCCAACCCAGGCATGGATAAAGTGCAACAATGTGGGAAAGCTACCAGCAGATTCAAACTCCCAGTGAGCCTAACCGATTGAAATGGAGCTGAGATGCAGTAAAGGGTGGCTAGGGAGGTCAAAAAGCACCCCCTGCCCCCCCCCCCAAGCTTCAGAGAGTCCCTGCAGGGGCTAGTGGAGGGGGTCAACGAAGCAGGAAGTACGGCTGTGAGAGAGCGCCAGCCCCAAGCTTTTTCCTCCCCGACTTTGGCCGGATGTGGGTTCTGAACTATCCCAGATGGAATTTATTGGGTCAACAGTATCTGAAATGAGGAGTCCTGAGCCTAAGGACGAAGCAAACACCCTAGGTGTCCAGTCTCGAGTATTTTGGCAGGGAATTCGGACAGAAGGGGGAAAAAATCATTTATTCATGGAAAACCCTCAGCGGATTATTTTTTAAATGCCAAGGTATCATTTTCTGTGGATACACGCAGCGTTTCACTGTTAGCCCAAAGAGAAAAAGAAAAGAAAAGAAAAGAAAAGAAAAGAAAAGAAAAGAAAAGAAAAGAAAAGAAAAGAAAAGAAAAGAAAAGATCTGACTTCATAAAACCCTTAATAGTTTTTGGCTTAAGGCATTAATGGCAGGGAAATGATCATGAAAGCACATGATCATGACTCTAGCATAGAGGATTCATGTTTCCCTCTGCTTCCTGTGTAACCCATGAGAAAATATAATAATTGTAATCCTTCCCCTTCCAGACACATGGGCATACGCATGAACACGGATTCTTTATACTATTAAATGCATATTTATTCATTTTTTTCTCACATCTGTATCCTCCCTCCTATACCATCATAAGTAACCATGAGAACACACCTGTGGGCCAGTGGGCCATGCCAGGAAACTTACAGGTTGAGTGGATTCAGAACCCCTAGGACCCTGAGACCTGAGGATGGTAGGCATTTCACCTATTCCTGACCAGGTCCCTTTCATGTGACCACTGGCACCCCATGGAGAGGATCTTGACAGTCTGTCACATAGGAGCAGCACCCAAGCTCAGCCATATGCAGATGAGGCATTCTAACATCTCAGACCAAGCCAATAAGAAACATCTGCTTTTAGACCCCTACCCTCCCCAAAATGTATATAAGACCCTGTCCACAAGAAATAAAGGTGTGTGAATTACTTCATCAAAGATTGTCTGAGAGCATCTATCATATTAGAGCTGTAACACTTTTGGGGGAAGAGAGTTCTCGCCCAGAGCTTTCACCACTTGGAGCCCAAGGCTACCACAGTCACCTTCCAGACCTTGGCTGCCCCCCTCGACCCATTGTGGAGTCCCAGTGTTGAACTGGTTCTGGAGCAGTGGTGAACAACTCTTTGGTAGTTTAGCTGGGCCAGAGCTCCGCAGATAGCATCCATTACACAGACTGACACCCACCCCTTCCTCTGCTTGTTCTGGGTAACTGAAACACCCGTGGGTGACTGCTTCAGCCCTGACACTACTGAATGAGGTGTGGGTATGCATTGAGTCTGAAAATATGCCATCTTAAGTTTTACAGACTGTGTTGGCTTAAGAGTATGCACCTGACATATCCCATATTATTTTCTATGTGCTCTGTCTGCCCTCAGAGGTTTACGGTCAAATAACAAGCCACTGAAGGCAGGATCTATTTCCAACACTCTTAGCAGTTTCCAGTATCATTTATTTTGAGCCAGTCCCTTGTCAAGCATCAACACACTCACATAAAAAGCAGCTTTTTTTTTTTCAGACAAAATACAGAAATGTATAGTTTCTATAAGACTTAAAGAAGCACAAATTTCCAATGGATATTCATATTCTATTTTATTTATGAGTTGGAGAATGCATGTGAGATCTGATCTACCCCTAGTGTTTCTTTACCATGGGGAAGCCATATTGTAATTCCAAGATTACACTGGCAGGCAACTGCTTGAAGTACCAAACCCAAACCATTCCTGTCTGCCATCACATACATAAAACGATGCTTTCCGAGAAGGCAGAAGACTGTCAGGAAACATAATCTTCACTTAGTCCCAAACTTAGATTTTCTTTCCTTGGGAGCAATATTTCTTGACTTGTTCACTTCCAGTGTGTTTTGGAAAGTAAAGATTTTGTGTCAGACGATTGTCAGTCATTACAAATTGCTTATCTGTCATATGGTGTAGGCTGTCTATCCAAAGCAAATGTAATTTACTGGGAGACCCAAGATGCCTGCAAATGTTCAGGACATCTTTTGTAGACTATTGTCAAAAGTGCTATTCATTAAGTCTAAATTTCTTCTCTACACACCAGAAACCAGTAGGTAGGTAAGTGTTTCACAGACAGAAAACCAGAGCTACAATATCAGAGCCATCCTTAAACTGTAGCTAAAGGCAACAGTCTTCATGAGGTTACCAAAAAAATGTTACTTGATGTTTTTATAGATTTTATTTTCCTATGAATATGCACTTTTCTCTCTTGGGGAAAAAAAACCTAGGTCTGGAATTTTAAATAATTTCTTCTGAGCAGACAAAGGGGTAAATTGTACAAAATATTTGCAGTTCAATTCTATAAGTAAGGATTAAATACTCAGTAGGTGATCTCCAGGATATGAAGGCAAGTGAGACTGTGCCTTGATCCAAGGGCACAGATATGAGCCTGCCTATGTATACAATTCTGTCATTAAGCAGAGCCCTTTAGACAAATTTTAAATTTATATATAAAACCCTCTGAGAGCACAGAAGGAAAGGCAATGATATTCTAGTGAAGTCAGGGCAGGTTTTGAGCAAGTAACATTGGACCTATCCCCTGGAAACAAGTGGTATTTTAACGAAGAGAAGGCAGCATGTGAATATGTCCTTAGGAGCATGTGGGGTCTGTGCCAGCCACTTTGGCCAGCAGCACAAGATAATCACAATGGAGAGGAGCCCTTGGTGCGCCTGCCTTTCATAGACTATTTGGCATCTCATGGAAGAAAAAAAATGTCAACATTAATTGGTAAGGATGCTTCAAAGAGATGTAAGTAACACATACTGTGGTTTCTGCACCAATCCCTACCAGCACCATGTGCAAGGTCAGAATTGATGCCTGCTTGACCCCACCCAAGGGAGGGAGCTCATTGCAGCAGAGTAGGGTTGTGTTAATTTCCCCTACACTCTGTCCTGATAGTGTTCCTACTTATCTAATTCATGCTACTCTTGATACTCTAGATGTATTTTAAAAATAAGGTAGCATCCACTTCCACCATCTGCATTTCTGACACTTCCCTATGGAACCAACTTTGACTCTGCCAGGAACACCTCATTGTCGTTTGGAGTATCTGCAAATGTTAACATCCCTGAAGGGCCACCCACTTCTCAGATATTCCTGCTCTCTTCTACTTCCATAGCAACAGTTAGACTTTCATACTAATGAAGCTCTGATGAACCTTTCTAGACTATTGCCTTCCCAGAGTTCCACATTTACCACCCACCGGCCCTCATTCACCTTTAATATGTGTAGCAAAAGCATGGAGCTAGGCCACTCACCCACCATCTTCTTTAACTTTCTGCTAATTTACATAGCATCTCCTCTAGTATCCAGTCTTTCCCTCCCACACACACCAAAATCAACATGATGATTAAAATGTCTTAATGTATACACATTTATTATGCTTCTAGCATAGAATATACTGGACCTTATTCTATACTGCTTATTAACTTATTTATTTTTCCCTTTTTCTTCACTAGAATAACCTCTTATTCATCATGTATCTTTTGTATACACTATAGAATATGGAATATAGCAAATAGTTAATTCTTATTGCTAACTAAAATAATGGAAATACATCCATTTCTATACAACTAGTATTCTAATAATTCTGATGTATGATTAGAAAAATTAAGTCTTTTGATGATTTATACCAGCAATAAGGAAAAAAACAGGCCAAGCAGAGAAAGATGACATTCTATGCATGAGGAGGAAAGGAAGTGTAGTATTAATAAATCACCAACAGGCTAAGAATTACCGAAGTGAATTGGAAATCAAAGAAAATGTCACTACTTCCTGTTTAATTGACCTGGAATATTACCACCAGTAGTGGAAGAAAACAAATAGAGAAATTGGTCCAGAGTGGCATCCTGATTTCTTTTTTGTTGAGAATAATTAGAGTAAATTTTACTTACAGGAGAAAGGGTATATTTGACCTACAAGTTCAGGTAACAGTCTATTACCACAGAAAGCCAAAGTGGCAAAAACTGAGACATCTGGTTTCATAGCATTCACATTCAAGAGAGGAGAGAAATAGATAAACACATGCTCATTTCCTTGTTTGTTCTTAGCTCCGTGTCTTTACTCTGCGTATGGTTTAGGACCTCCTGCTTAGGGGATGGTTCTGCCCAGACTGAGGCAAGATAATATAAATAGTCCCTGGATGCTTCTTGTAGGTGATGCTAGGTTATGTCAAAAGGACAACTGAAGCCAGCTACGACAGAGGAAATGATAAGTTATAGCTTCAGTTTGGAATATTGTACATTTGAGAAATAATGTCTGGGTGGGGAAAAAACCCAGGCAGCCTCCTAAACATGGAGATACTAAGTAGTATTAGATAGTCATTGAAAGTCAATGCCTGTGATTAAAGAGAGGCAGAAATAGGAGGATGTGGGATCCAAGGCACTGTGTGGAGCAGATTCCCAGGTAAAAACTATTTCAGGCCAAGCTTCATTGGGCACAGCTTGAGCTAGGTAAAATTCTGCCTTTAGGGCAGAAGTATGCCTGCCTAACCATGAGTTAGTGTAAGTTAGAAACTAAGTCTCAAAGAGAACTTGAGAAGTCTTTAAAGTTTGTCTTACCGTGCTTCTTAAAGTTACAGGTATGGAGTTAGATGGGGGTCTGAATACTGAGTCTTGGAAAACTCCTCAGTGGCAAAGAAACACAACAGTATTTGGAGAAAAATCTATAGGGGCATCATGATAAAAATACATTGCCAAAACAACTTAAAACTGGATTCCATCAGCTAAGCCTGGGGGGAGACATGTCACTCTGTGGTGTTTTGCCACTTTTGCTATCCTGACACTGATGTTTTCATTAACCTGATTCTAATTTGGCAATGAAAGATGTCATGTCATACATTGGCTTTTATGCTATATCTCTTTACCTTTGACTTTGATGCTTCCAGGTTAACCAAATTGCTTCCAGGTTAACGTGAACTTGTTCAAATGGGAACAAGTCTTCGGTTAGGAGATAGAATTTACTATGAGCTTAGGTATTGATCAAAAAAACAATCTTTCTATTTTAAACATAGTCCATAGCTCTACACAACAATTCAATGCAGTTTCTCACACGTGTCCTTCTCCTGCCCCCCTAACCCAGATATCCTCCTCCATCTGTCCTCTCTGGTGGGATTTCAGTGAGACTCTTAGGGGTTCTAAGCTGTGCATGATATTTTTTGATATAGAAGGATATGAATTGCTAGGTCATCAAGGCTAAAGAATAGATAAGGGTCATGTGACCTAAGTAAGACTTTCCTCCAAAGCTGTTTCAGGTCAGTGAACAATGTGGGGTCCATTCCAGGTTTAAGTGCTTTATCTCTTGTTTGCATTACCTTCTAAATGAAAACAAAAATGGGAGAAGTCCTAACCAAGATAATCAGAACATGTGTAAGCCAAGGAAATACATTTGCCACAGTGGCACCTACTTTATGTAGAATTTAACTTACATGTCCAACAAAAATCATCATGACTGTACTAAGCAACAGAATATAAATTTTTCCAACCTTAAAGCTGTAGAAGTGTAATTACAAAGACTAAGATCTTATCACTGCCAAATACTTTCCACTCTGACCTCATTTCTTCTTGGTCGAAATTTCTGCAAATGCTTTCCCTCTGAGAATTAGGGGATCTCTGCTCAGAGGTGAAATGACTTTTAACAAGATAATTTGACATCCTCTGAGGCACTTTTTTAAAGTCATAAGCACACACACACATACACAAAAAGTAATCATTCTATTGAACTGTTAAGATGCAAAAACATTAATTTTAAATGAAAATAGCAACAAATAAGGACTATCCTAGACTCTATATATTTTAAGATAATTAAAAGTATATAAAATTCAGAGAGCATGAAGGTGAACATATATACTAGATTATTACTTCACAATGATGCTTAACTCAGTGTTTTTAGAAGTGCACTGTTTAGTATCTTCCTACATGAGCTCACACACGTGCACACTAATGTGTGTGTGTGTGTGTGTGTGTGTGTGTGTATGCCTGTGCATTCATGCATATGCATGTGTATCTGTGTATGTTTATGTGTGTTTGTGTGTGCATGTGTGTGTACGTCTGTTTGTGTGCGTGTGTGTGTGTATGCTCATGTGTGCTTGTATATATGAATGTGTGCATACATGTGTGTGTGTGTGTGTGTGTGTGTGTGTGTGTGTGTGTGTGTGTGTGTAGTCAGTTATTTCCTTTCTTCTTCACCTGGGTTCTGGAGATCAAACTCAGATGGTCACAGTTGTGATCACCTAAATTCACTAAATTATCTCACAGGCCTATTTATCACTTAAAATGTTTTAATTGAATTATTGTTACTATTATATCCTCTGTGCGTGTGTAATGTATCTGGAGTGGGCGTGGCACGTGAGCACAGCAGTAGAGCAGGCCATAGAACAGCTCTACTTCTTCATGGGTTCAGAGATTGCATTTGGTTGCTTGATTGTGCAGAAAGCACGCATAGCCACTGAGCCATCTCTCCAGTCTCCCAGTCATCACTTTAAAATGATGGTTAACTCATTTGGATTATTTTTAACCCTACAATATTGCTGCTGAAACAATCCTCTTTAAAACAACTCCAGAGAAGAGGTGCAAGTTTTCTGCATGTGGAAGTAGCAGAAATGAGGTGAGGAATCCCTGCCAGCTTACTCAGGCACATCAAACATGTTCTTTGTAGGTACTAAATAATAAGGTCTGCTCATACTGCACTTCTCTTTGCAGAGACCACCACAGTCAAGTCAGTTTAACTATACAGTTAAGAAGGAGACTCAAAATGGAATGTTGGATGAAACAGGTGTGGACATTAGACCAAGGGTTACTTCCAATCACATTGTTTAGATTGGTTCTTGTCATCTTCACAGAGTTGTTTAGGAAGAGAGAAGCTTAATTGACTTAACTGAGAAGATGCCTTCTTCTTCCCATTGGCCTATGAACAAAACTGTAGGAGAGTTTTCAAAAGTAATGATGTTGATGGGGGAAGGGCCAGCCCACTGTGGGTGGTGTCACCCCTGGCAAGGTGGTCCTGGGTTGTAGAAAATCAAAACTAAGCCAGCCACAGAAAGCAAATTAATTGCAGTTCTTCCATGACCTCTGCAACAGTTCCTGCCTCCTGGTTCCTGCTTGAGGTTCTGCATTGACTTTCCTTAGTAATGGACTGTGTTGGAGACATATAAGGCAAAGAAACCCTCCAAGTTGTTTTTGGTCATAGCATCTATTACAACAATAGAAAACAAGCTAATACACACATTATAGCCTAACTGGCACACAGCAAATTCAAATGAAAATCAACCAAGCTGGCAAGCATTGGTTCATACGGTACTGAAATCCCCCTTTCTGCTTATCTTAAACAACATTCACCTACTGTCATTTCAACAGTTATTCTTACCTGTACGAGGTAATATCATATACATTGTTTTGATTTGCATTTCCATAATAATCACTGGTGTTGGCTATCGATGTGTAAATTTCATAATTAGGCATTCCTGAAGTTGTGTAGATCATATTTATTGGAATGCATTTTAATACGTGTGAACTATAATAATGATTTTTGGCTTTCAAGTATCTTAATTATTATTTTTTTTTAGTAATTCATTGTAAATGATATTTGAGAAAGGAATGCTGAATCTGTTGGCACTACTAGTGCAACAACTTTGGGAAAAGAAGGAAGGGGCATCATGGGAGATAGAAAAATGGCAGCCAATGACACATGGGACCGGGTGAATTATTGGAAACTTTGGTTGTTTCTATTTGTTGGTTGTATTCAAAATTTGTTGAATATCTATTTCACTTCCACAGCTTGTTTTTGTCAGAATATGGAATTCTAGAAAGAAATAATTTAATTTTTCATCAAGAGTTTGAAATGATTTCTTTTATTTATTCAATTATTATTTCCTGTGGTTTTTCTTGAGAAATTTCAGGAGTGACTAACTCTGAACTTAAATATGTTCCTTCCTTTGTCTGTGTGCTCCCTCCCTCACTCCCTCCCTTTGTCAATACTTGAGATCTCTATAGCTGACATTGCAAAATTCCATGGTGATATGCCCTGGAGTGGACTTTGTTGAACCACTGTGCAAACCAATCATTTCAACTTTGCAATCTTAGAAATACAAGTCTTTCCTTCATATTTTTTATTTGTCTGAATCTTTTATACCTTAAAGTACCAAGTATGCATGATGATCTTGACTACAAAGTCAAATTTGAGAGGTAAAGATTTTCAAAAAGCTGATTAGTTTTTTTTTTTAATGTTTGTATGTTAGAGAGATAACGGGTCATCCTGAATATAATAGGGAGTGTCTGTTTAAACACCTAAGCAAATATCACATTCATTAATAAAATACTTCAAGCATTCTTGATATTGAGAATAGGCAAAAGATATTCAGCAGTAATCTTATTCAAAAGTCCTCTGAAATCTCTGGGCAAAGCAAAAAGGTGGGGATTATAAAGTTGTCATATGATTGGAAAGAAACAGAAGTATAACTACCCATCTACGACATGAGTAAAGTCCACAAGAATTTCCATAGAAACCACTAGTCTTCATACATCTACCATAACACCTGGTACAGATAAATATTATCTGTATCAATATCAATACATCTACCATAACACCTGGTACAGATAAATATTAAAGAATCCATTATACTTCTCTTGTACATCAGTATGGATAAGTAAAAAGTAAAATTCTCAACCTAGAGAATATCTAAATCAACGTATGTTTTTCCAAATCATGCATGCAATTAAAATCTAAGTAAATAAATATAATGTATCTTCATTAGAAGTAACAAGACATTATTGGATAAATATATATAAATAGAATGATAGCCTATACCTTTGAGTATTCAGTTTGTAAAGATCTATATATTTTGAATGAAATATAGAGAAGAGAAAATGTTGTAAGCCAGAAGCACAAGGCATCAGGGTTATTTCACTGTGGTAAGGCAATGTGGCAGCAATGAAATGATTGAAGAAGATTGTTACATAGTCCAACTCTGATCAGCTTAGGGAAAATGAGAAATCATCAGGTTTGAGTCATTTAAATAAATTTATAGGCTATACTTCAATGTCCTCTTGTGTATTATTCTAGCAGGGTCATTACAAGCATGAGCAGTATGAATAATATAAACCTGCCCAGGATAATGCCTCCCCTCTACTAAGCAGTCAGTACATATCTTGAACCATTCCACTGTCCACCGGCCACTGGGGGCCAGATGTCCCAGGAATGCACACCTCTGATGTAGTGGAACACTGCAGGCTTCATCTGAGAAATGATACTGATAAGGCTCGGAAACTATTTCTAGTGGAATGGGCCACCTGTGCAATGTGAAACTTGTCACTTATCAAATAGCAAAATGGAAAATTCTTGGAAGGTGACAGGATATTTTATAGAAGAAAATGTTGACACAGTTCACAAGTGTTTTCTTTATATATCTCCATTTCCTTTTTTTGAGATGAGATGTGAGAGAGAGAGAGAGAGAGAGAGAGAGAGAGACATTGGTGTGAACATATGTGTCTGTTGTCAGTCTCAGCTTAGCCAGACCGCAAAGTCTCTCCAGCTTCCATCCTGACCATCTAATGACAGCGTCATCATTGTTCCCGAGACTGAGGTTTGGACCCGTGATGGCAATGTGACTGCTGTGTGACACACCTTCCCTGGGGAGGGCTGTGCACTTGCATCTGTTTCACTTCAGCGAACATGGCCAAGAGTGGTTACAAATCACCGTGGACCATTACCTCAAAGTGTGTGCCATTAAAAATAGGGATGAGGAAAGGAAAAGCTTTTTACCCTTAATCATTTAGCTATTAACTTAAACCAAACATATGCAAAGCTATATACAAAGATCAAAGGTATTTTCTGGAGAGATATAGATGATAAAGTTTAAAGACTGCCAGTGAGCTTAAGAAGTTTCTAGTTCAAGGAGCCAAACAAGTTGAGTGAATTACAGCTCTCTGTGGGTTTCTACATCCTCCACATACAGCAGGCTTTCCTTATTGACTGAAACCATATTTCCTACAAAATGGCAGCTTGCCTAGTTAAAATACTCCTCTCCATTACATTTTTTGCCACTTGTAGATGTGGTGTCTTGTGAAGCATTATGGACAATAAGCTGGGAACAACCCATAAGGTGGAATTACTTGAAAAACCACTTTTTCTGGTTATAAGTTATAGTCCCAGCAGGCCAACACCTATTATGTTTGACCCCTTTATCTGTCTAGAGTAAAGCTCTGATAGCTCCAAGGAAATATGCTGATCTTAGGAGTCATCCACGAATGTCTAAGGAGAGAATAGGGAAGGCTTCTCTGAACATGGCAGGCACAGGGGACAAGTAAGTGGACCTGACCTCATAAAATTAATATTTCTCAGGAGGAGATATAAGTAAAATCAAGGGACACAGGAAAATATCTGCACTGTGTCTGAAAGACAAAAGCCCAATAAGCATATTATATAATTATAGTTTTTTCAATGTTAGCTTATCAAAATAAGCACAGATGTATAATTCATAGTGTAAAATCCAAGACATTCATAAGCACAAGTAAACAATACAAAATTAATAATTAAACATAAAATGAATAGAATTAGTAATGACAAAAACCAGGATAGCACCCATTTAGAATAAAAGGTTGTTATTTTCTCGACTTTCTACAAACATTTGCTCACAGAATGCATGAAATAGCATAAACCATGTCATCAGTAGTATGATAATGGTAGTTTTGATTCAGTGGTGATTAGTGAATTAGTATCCTTGGCATATAAAAGTAGTGCATGTTTGCATCAATGCAACAGGTTATTCATGCCAAGAAAATGGGTCCTAGAACAAGGTAACAAGAAGTACATTACCAGTGGTCACTGGTTGCTTGTGTAGCCACAAGATAATGACTATAGGGTGAACAGGAACCATGCGGGGGACATGAGATTTGCTGAATAAATACTTAGGGAGTAGAATAGTAGTACAAAATTCACTTTAGCTTCTTCTAACTCCTTATATCTATTCTAGAAACATTCTCTTTTGATTAGTATTGCTTTGTTTTCTCCCCTCCCCCAAACTCCTCCCATACCTACCTACCTTTCTCTCTCTCTCTCTCTCTCTCTCTCTCTCTCTCTCTCTCTCTCTTTCTCTTAGTTTGCCTTCTTTCTTTCTTTTTCTTTCTTTCCTTCCTTCTTTTCTTTCTTCCTTCCTTCCTTCCTTCCTTCCTCCCTTCCTTCCTTCCTTCCATCTTTCCTTTCTTTCTTCCTTTCTTCCTTTCTCTGACATGATCTTGCTATACATTCCTATTGGCCCTCAAACTCTTACCACTCATTCCTCTGCCTACTGCTTTGTGGGATCACAGGTGTGCACCACCTGCCTTAGTTACAATGCATTCTCTGTATTCTAAGTCCTCAAATATTTTTTTCCCAATATTAGGATTTTCTAGATCAACTTCTCAATCACTTGTTTGGGTGCAAGGAAAGAAACAAAATTTTGTTTATCTAAATATATTATGATGAAATTAGCCTGTCTGTTCAAAGAAATTAACATGTTTTCCAAAACCATTCTCTAAATTTTAAGTCTAATTTATGTTCTTCAAGTACATTTCTAGAATTTTACTCATGAAAGGCTGCATTTCTTGCTGCTATGTTAGATATTTTGAATATACTTCTATTCCACTTCAAATGAATGTTATTAGACAGAATAAAAATGGGCTTTTACACATAAATGAGTTATTGTTACATTCTCAGCAAACTCTGTATTTCTTCTAACACACCTATATCATACAGTTGGTTATCTTTTGATTTATACTTTGAAAATGAAGCTATTAACAATTATACTTTTCCTCCATTTCTCTTCATCCTTATATCTTCCTCTGTTTTCTTCTTTCCTAGTGGATTGGAAAGCTATTAAATAATTGTGGTAAGAGTTGAAGTCCTGTTTTCTCCTTCTGTTAATGGCAGTCGGTCTTTTTTGTTTTGCTTTCATTTACTTTGTTGAGAAAATGTTTTGTTTTGTTGAGACAGGACTTCTCTGTATAACCCTGGCTGTCCTGGAACTCATTCTGTAGACTAGGCTAGCCTTGAACTCAGAGAACTGCCTGCCTCTGCCTTCTGGATCCTGGGATTAAAGGTGTGCACTGGCACTGCCCAGCTAATGACAGTCTTTCTAATGCCATGGAAGCTGTTGATATTTTCTTAAACTGCTGTTCTTCTTTAACCAGTATGAGGATAGATGTAAGTAGATGCTGATCTCCTCAAACAGAAATCTCTTTACATTTCCCAGTGACTATTACATAATCACACTTTCTGCTATTTTGATCTAATATACTAAAGTTACAATAGGTGCTGACCATAGAATGTATACTATTTGCATTCTTTCAATTATACCACACTGTGTTTAAATGCCTTGGGGTCACAGGAAATTCCAAATGATTAGTCAGTGACACTTGTAATGAATTCATTGAGGCATGGAAAGATTTATGGAAACTAAGAACAGAAATTGAGAGTAACAATATTTCCTATCAGCAACTCCCCATACATTTTGGTTCATTCCTTTATTCTGCAGTGATCGATTTCAGATGGAGCCTCCAAGCTACAAATTAATTCTATGTTTAGGATAATAAGAGATCTCCTGGGCAGAGGTACACTATTCAACTGATACTGATCTCTTCCTTTCCAAATTATCTTAGTAGCTACCAACAATAAATATAAAGGAGAACACATTGGTGCCAGTACTCAATCCTGGCATACATGGACAGTTCTATAAACTACTCTGAACAATGAAGAATGTTGGCAAACAACCAAGACATTGTATTGCACAGCCAAGAATGTGAATCTGGATCTCTTCCGTTGTGGTTTGCACTTCAGAGTCACTTGTACAATTTGGAAAGTCGGTTATCAAACTCAGACTGGTTATCCAAGGAGAACTTTTCTCTCCAAGGAAACCCGGTAAGAATATGTGTGTGCTCCCTGGAGCTCAGGTGCTGCCAGCTATTAAAGCTAATGAAGACAGTAACAGTTAATTCCACATTTGTTGCCTTTGTGTATATTGCATATAATTGTATAAATGTGTGCTTATAAACCATCTTATAAACTGTCTGTTTTATTGCTGTGAAGAGATGCCACAACTCTTATTTAAAAACATTTAATTGGGGCTGGCTTACATTTTCAGAGGTTTAGTCTACTATCATCATGGTAGGGGAACATGGCAGCATGCAGGCAGACATGATGCTAGAGAAAGAGCTGAGAGTTCTAAGTCTTGATCCACAGGCAGCAGGAGACTGTGTGTCACACTAAGCATACCTTGAGCAAGGAGACCACCAGTACGCCCCCACAGCGACACATGTCCTCTAATACCATCATACTTCCTAATAGTGCCATTCCCTATAGACCAATTATTTGAGCACATGAGTCTATGGGAGCCATTCCTATTCAAAACCATCACATGAATGTATGTATAATACTATGTTATATGCATACAAAATTATTTACATATGCTCAAATGTCTAGCTAATGATATGCTAATAGCTGTGGTCAAAGAATAAGTAACTCTCCCCCATGTAAAAACACTGATTTAATAAAAGCACCAACTGTTCATATTTAGACAATCATGTGGGAAAATGTTGCTCAAAAAGCATCAAATGTATGTAGTTTAAAAGAGAAATGGAATTTTAAATGAGTACATTTAGAACTCTGTCAACCTGAGACTACCCATTGTTACCTGAATTCCCAAGACTCATTTATTATGAGGTGGTGGGTGTTCTTATTTATAATCCTGTCTCAGCTGCAATTGAAAGGCTGAAGTAAGGTTAACATGGAGGCTGAAAACAATGTACATCAAAAGACAGGAAGTCATGGGGTCCATAAAAAGAGTTTTCAAAAAGGCCAGATGGATTACCTGTGCTTCAAGTTTGTCTCTATGTGTCACCCTCCCCCATCCCCACATCCTTTTTAATCCTCTTCAGAGGCAAGTCAGTTAGGTAAATCCTTGGGATTCCATCTTAGTGAGAGCAAATCTGAGACAAGAATGCTTGAAAGCGATGCTAGTCACTTTATGACTAAGTCACCAGTCATGTGACTACATTCCACAGAAACCATGATGAGGCCTCTGCAAAGGGGCTAAACACGTTTTCTTGCAAAATAAAACGGTGCTTTAGCATTTTCATAGTCCTGGAAAAGCTGCCAGTTAGAAAATTGTGATTCAGATGGAAGAAGTGGACAGTTAGCCAGCAGAGCCATGATCCTGAGAATTGGAGGTTAGAGAGAGATTAGTGAACAGGAATAAAATCCTCGGCAAATCCTCAGATCTCTCCCTATATTTATGAATGTATCTGTTGCTGAGTTTAATTCTACATGTTTATTTTCTTTGTTTGTTAGAAACATAATAAAGAAAAACTCTTACAAGTGTAAATGAACAATCATTGCTGGAACTGGGATGCCTGAGCTGTCAGGGCTGCTTTGTGTCTTATAGGGGGAAACACTGGTGAGTGGCTAGGTTCTCCATCATTACAGGAGTGTCCCTGTAATACTAGATTGGAAGAAAGCTAGAAAATGTATGTGGCTGACCCTTTCTAGAGAAATAACAGAACATATATCATATCATCTCCTTTATCCTTGTCTTATCAAGAATTCACAATTCCATTTGTTCCAACAATTTGACAGTTTTGATACATAAAGTATACTGAAATATGGAATAGAATTGGAAACCTGAGAAGTATATTTACAAAAAAAAAAAAAAAAAAAAAAAAAAAAAAAAAAAAAAAAAAAAAAAAAAAAAAAAAAAAAAAAAAGTGTTACACCTGGTCTTTTATGTCTCCACAATGAAAGTAAGCTTGTGCTCCCAGTTGAGTATGAAAGAATACTAAGGAATGTGGGATGGAAGGGGCACATGGTAAAGGGACAGAAGATCCCAAATACACTGGGACAGTAAGATAAGTTTTTGAGGTTTCAGACAAAACTTTGAGAATAGTTTGAAAGGTTTCTTCAGATTTGCTTTAAGTAGTGTTGATTAACAGCACATTTAAAAAAAATCAGAGGAAGGAAATGAAGCAGAAATTGAAAATATCAAGAGGTATAGGTAGAGTTCCCTGGGGCACCTCCAGGTTCTCTGAGCATTCTGCTATCTCTTGCTATCCCCATACAGATCTGCTGAACTGAAACCATATAGCTGAAGGATATCCATCCTGGAACACCCAGACCATTGAGGTCCTCCCCTTAATAACCAACCTCCCAATACCTACTACAACAGGAACATCCAGGGAATAAATAATCCAGATGGCTAAAGTCCCTTGAAAGAACACAATCAACAAAAGCCAAGGCAACATGACACCTTCAGAGTACAGCTACCCTACTACAGCAAGCACTGCAAATCCTAACACAACCAAAGCACAAGAAAAGGAATTTAAATCCAGTCTTATAAAGATGACAGAGGTTTTTAAAGAGAAAATGAATAAATCTCACAAAGAAATATAGGAAAATATAATCAAAAAGATAGAAGCATTTAAAAAGAAAACAAATAGCAAAATATAAGAAAATACAATTAAATGAGTGAAGGAAATAAATAAAACTGTGTTAGATCTGAAATTCCAGGACAGCTAGGGCTACACAGAGAAACCCTGTCTTGAAAAACAAAACAAACAAACAAACAAACAAAAAGCCCGCAAAAAATACCAACAAAACAAAACAAAAGAAAAAGATCTGAAATGGAAATAGAAGCAATAAAGAAAACACAAAGTGCGGGAATTCTGGAGATGGAAACCCTAGGGAAGTTACCAGGAACAAGGAATGCAAGCAACAGCAATAGAATATAGGAGATGGAAGAAAGAATCTCAGGCATAGAAGATACAATAGAAGAAAGTGATACAGCAGTAGAAGAAAATGTTAACTCTAAAAAATTCTTGACACAAAAATATATGATACCATGAAAAGACCTAACCTGAGAATAATAGGAATAAAAGAAGGTAAAGAGTCTCAGCTCCAAGGCCCAGAAAACATTTTCAACAAAATAATAGAAAACTTTCACACCCTAAAGAGATGTCTTTAAACTTACAAGAAGCTCATATAACACCAATTAGATGGGACCAGAAGAGAAAATCCTCACACCACATAATAATCAAAATGCAAAATCTACAGAACAAAGAGAGAATATTAAAAGTGGCAAGGGAAAAAGGCCAGGTAATATACAAAGGGAGACCTATCTGAATTACACACAACTTTTCAACAGAGACTCTAAAACTAGAAGGGCCTGAACAGAGATCTTGCAAACTCTAAAAAACCACAGATGTCAATGTAAACTACTATACCAAGAAAATGTCTCAATTACCATAGATGGAGAAAACAAGATATTTCAAGACTAATCCAAGTTTAAAATATATATCTATTCATAAATACAGCCCTACAGAAAATATTAGAAAGAAAACTCAAGTACTAGAAGGAAAACTCCAACCCAAGAAGGATAACACCGGAAATAAGTAATTCTATACCAGCAAAAACAGGGGACACACACACACACACACACACACACACAAACACACACTAACATAGCCAAACATCAAAATAACAGGAAATAGCAATCACTGGTCATTAATATCTTTCAACATCAATGCATTCAATTCCCAATTTTAAAAACACAGGCTAACAGAATAGATGCAAAAACAGGACCCACCATTCTACTGTATAGAAGATACACACCACAGCAATAAAGATAGACAATACCACAGAGGAAAGGACTGGAACAAAGTTTTTCAGCAAACAGACACAAGAAGCAAGCTGGCATAGTCATTCTAATATCACTAAAATAGACTTTCAACCAAAATTAATCAAGAGATGGGGAAGGGCATTTCATACTCATCAAAGATGAACACAAGATACCATCTCAATTCTGAACATCTATGCCCCAAACATAAGAAAGCTAAGATTTGTAAAAGAAATATCTCTAAGCCTTAAATCACATGTCAAGCCCCATACATTAATAGTGGGAGACTTCAACACCCCACTGTCTCCAGTTGACCGGTTATCCAGACAAAAACTAAACTGAGAAATAATGAAACTAAAAGAAATAATGAATCAAATGTACCTGATAGACATCTATATAATATTTTAGCTAAACATAAAATAATATGCCGTCTTCTCAGCATCTTGTACATCCTACTCCACAACAGACCATCTAGTCAGTCACAATGCAAATCAAAACAACTCTGAGATTCCATCTTACACCAGTCAGAATGGCTAAGATTAAAAACTCAAGTGATAGCACATGGTGACAAAGATGTGGAACAATGGGAACACTCCTCCGTTGCTGGCAGGAGTACAACCTTGCACAACTACTTTGGAAATAAATTTGGCAGTTTTTCAGAAAACTGGAAATAGTTCTATCTCAAGAGCCAGCTATAACACTTCTGTGCAAATACCCAAAAGATGCTACACCATCTCATTTAACTATGTTCATAGTAGCTTTATTTATAATAGCCAGAAACTGGAAACAACCCAGATGTTCCTCAACTGAAGAATGTATTTTAAAAATATGTGGTACATCTACATAATGGAATGCTATTCAGCTATTAAAAACAAAGACATGAATTTTTGCTGGCAAATTGATGGAACTTGAGAATATAATCCTGAGTGAGGTAAGCAGATCCAAAGAACACACATGGTATGTACTCACTTATAGTGGATATTAGCCACAAAATACAAGATACTCATACTACACCTCACAGATCCAAAGAAGTCAAATAAGAAGGAAGGACCAAGCAAGGATGTTTGAATCCCACTGAGAAGGGGAAATAAAATAGTTACAGGAGACAGATAGAAGGAAAGACCTAGATGAGAGAGGGGATGGGGAAGGGAATGGCAGAGTTCAGGATTAGGTGTGGAAAGGGACAGGAGAGATGGCCAGATAGCCATGAGAATGAATGGAAATCTGCAACTGGCAGGGGTGGGGAGTTTGGGGGAGGGCATCTTGAGGACTTGCCAGAGAGCTGGGATGGGCACCCAGGAATCAATGAGTGTGAGATTAGTTGTGCTTTACAGTATAGGGGATATGGAACCTGAAGAGGCCACTTCCTGTAGCCAGACGGGAACACCAGTGGAGCAATAGAAACACCAACCCACCCTTAAAACTTTTGATCTAAAACATATCGGTCTATAGGAAATTCAGGGACAAGGGATGGAGCAGAGACTAAGGGAATGGCCAAGCAATAATAGCTCAACTAGAGACCCATCTCTTGGACAAGCACAAATTCCTGACACTACTAATGATACTTTATTATATTTGCAGACAGGAATCTAGCATGTCTGTCCTCTGAGAGGCTCCACCCAGAGGGTGTTGCAGATGAATTCAGAAACCCATAGACTAACAGTGGATGGAGCTTGGGGACTCTTATGAAAGAGTTGGGAGAATGGAAAGTCACAAAGGAGATAGGAACTCCATAGTAAGACCAATGGAATCAACTAACACGGACCCTTGGGTCTGTCAGAGACTGAACCACCAATCAAAGAGCAAAGCAAACAGTAGTCAAAAGTGCAGGCTGTACTGAAGCCCCCCCCCCCCAACACACACACATAATTTGTAGTGTATCTGCAGCTCTGTCTTCATGTGTGTTCCAGACAGCTGGAGCATGGGCTATCGCAAAGCCTGTTGCCTCTCTGTGGGATACGTTCTTCTAGCTAGGCTGCCTTTTCTGGCCTTAGTGGGAGAGGATGTACCCAGACCTATAGAGACTTGATATGCCAGTGTGGAGAGATAACCAGAAGGGGCCTCAACCCTCTCTGAAAAGAAAAGGAGGGGGATGTGGAAAAGATAGTGGAGGGGGTGACCAGGAAGCAGTCAGTGATTGGGATGTAAAATGAATGAATAAAAAAATAAAATTAAGGGTTAGGTAAACTAGGAACTACAGATAGAATTATTAACTAAATTATGCATTATTCATAAATTTACACTGGCATCTACCTCTACCCTAAACAAATCTGATCTTTCATTTGAAGCCATAGCAAATTTCTACTGTTTTCATGTTCCTTTCCAGTTTGCTATAATATCTTCAACTTCATGCATGTGTTATGTGTGTATGTTAGCTTGTGTGTGTGTGTGTGTGTGTGTGTGTGTGTGTGTGTAAGAGAGAGGGGGAGATAGAGGGAGAGAGAGGGGGAGAGGGAGAGGGAGGGAGGGTGTGGAAAGAGAGAGAGAGAGAGAGAGAGAGAGAGAGAAGACTTTCCTCCTTATTTTGCTGGCCTTTCTGATTGTTCACCACTGCGAGTGCTATGTGAGCTTTTAGGGATTCTCCTATATTTTCCACCTCTTTTCACCACAGAAGCTCTAGGATTACAGATTCTTGCTAGAGTACCCATCTTTGCATGGGCTTTGGGATGCAAACTCAATTCCTTACATTGTAAAGCAAGCACTTAACCCTATATTTTCTTCATTAATCAAACAACCAACCATTTGTCTACATACATCTGACTGGCTTCAAAGTGTGAAGAAGCAAGAGTTTCAGGCTCATTTGGAAACTGTGGCTAAATATTCAGCTTGAAGATGTTTTTTTATTGAAGAGACTTTAGAGAAAAGAAAAAGCTCTTCTGGAATGAGTATAGTGACTGAAGAAGACTGTCACATGCCTAGCACTCTTGGAAGGTCTGAAAGGCAAAATCAAGTTCACTTAAAGATGAAAGAGAGCTGAGAACAAACTTCCCTCATGATCTAGTGAATCTGCAGTGAAGAAGACTGAGAATGTAAAAGAGAGGCCCCAAGAAATAAGCAGGAAAAGTGCTTCTAGCTTGGGTCATGAATAAATTGAAATAAAATTCCCCAAATGGAGGTATGATGGACAAATGTACTGGATAGAATACAAGAGAGCAGAATTTAACTTTTTCCCCCTATTTTCTTTCCGTGTCATTTTTTTGTAAAGGTTGGAAATCCCCAGTTAAAATATACACTGGCAGGGAGTTGATTTGAGATGTACTGTTCTCTTCTAGCAAACAGGCTCCATTCTGGTATGTCATGAATTCTCCAAGGTATGCCCCAATGGAGACATGTTCATCACAAGCCAGGGTCTGCTGTCTTCTTCCTTTTCTTCTTCTTCTTCTTCTTCTTCTTCTTCTTCTTCTTCTTCTTCTTCTTCTTCTTCTTCTTCTTCTTCTTCTTCTTCTTCTTCTTCTTCTTCTTTCAGAAACACTTGCATAAAACATGCTTTTCTGTCTTTAATGAAAATGTCAGCTGCCATTGAGAATGAATACAAATTTGGAACCATGGCAGCCAACACTGTTATTCTAATGGACTACTGAGCCTGAAAGACCTGGAGAATCTAACATTTCTCTACCAATTCTATGACTCTGAACAGATTGTTCAACCTCCCTGTGCTACTTCATCTCCTCTGTCAAGGGAAAAGAAGAAAACTGTTTCTTCTCCCCATAGGGCTGAGATGACCGTTAAGCAAATGGCCAGTAATCAAATGCATGGCACAGAAATTAGCATATCTTAATTCATCAGTCATTATTATTATTATTATGAAATTTATATGCGATGCTTAGAGAAGGAATCAGTAATTAGAACAACAGCCAAGAATATCCCCCTGATTCCTAACTCCCTATCATTTTTTTGTTCTCATTTTCTTGTTTTCAAAAAACCATGAATATTTAATCAATTGAAGTTTCATAATTCTAAATGGTTTATATTTAATCATGAAATATGAATGTGGTTTTCCCCAGTGGAACATAATTAAAATTCATTTTATAAACACATTTTTTTTTGTTTAAGGCTTAATAAAAATTTTCCCCATGTTATAAATCTCACCTTGAAATCTGAAGTTCCAATTTTCAGAAACCAATCAAAAAGCAATTATCCTCAATAGCCAATCAGCAATATGAACCAAAATGAGTCATCTGTCTCCCAGTTATAAGCAGATGATGGATTACTGACTCCAAGGAGATTCTTCAATTTATTTTTATTATTCTGTTATAAGACAAAGCAATTAACAATGAAATTTAGAGCATAGAACTCTATAAATTCATTATTGTTGAAAAAATATTTTTGAAGATCTAAAACCTATAAAAGATTTCAATAAGCTTCTTCAGACCAGTATAAGTGTTTTGCTGATATTCACTGAAATAAGAGTGTATTGTTAGCTGCTCACATTCTTTATCTATAGTAACAGCTACTGATGAAAGTTTTAAAAATATCATCTGTGATATTTTAAATTCTTTCTTTCAAAATTCATATCTGCAGAATTGGGATGATATCAAAATCCCATTTCTGTCCTGTGGATGAGACTCTAGTTATCGTTGTCTCCTATCATATGTATAAAGATGACTTGCTTGGCCCAGATCATATTCCCTCCTTTGCACACACACAGCAAAAGGGCAAAAATAGCAGTTGGCTACTTAGAGGCTGGAAATGCGGTCAACTTGCCTGGATTAACTTTTGTCATGGTACTCTATCTAAGCACCTGGAATCATCTTTCTCTTTAGGCAAAGGAGGGCAGGTAGGATCACAAAGACTGACCTTTCAACCTTTCTCTCCTTACTCTGAATTACTGAGCGGCTCTTCAGAACCAATCATCTGCCAATTCATTTTCCTGAATTATTTCATGCAATTCCTAAAACAATATATCTTGCAAACATGGACGACGTTAAGGCTTAGCAAAGTTCAGTTTATTTCGGAGGGTCAGGGAGCTAACACCAAGCAGAACTAGCAATCATACCTAGGTCTGTTTGTGGCTGCTCTCTAAGCATAAGGCTGCGTATTCTGCTTGGCAAAAGGTTGTCAGCTGGCCGTGCTGCATATGAAACCCATTTTGAAATTTTCCAGTATTTCAGTATTCCAGTATCTGCCCAATGTGCTACTCTATTTCATCATTCAACAAATAGGCTTACTAAGAGCCTTCTATTTGCCAATTGCCATGTTAGACCTTGTAGAACAAAAACTAAGCAGGAAATAGAAGGTCTCTGTCCTCCCTGCTATATGAGCAAGGAGAGGGCAGGGCAACCCACCAGGAAAGCAATGGGTCCATAATGCTTCCTCCATACTTGGAGATCCCAGTGATCATCAGGCACTTAACAGCAGCTTTGCTATCCACTTTGATGTGCTCAGAAGCATATACAGAATATTTTCTTCTTAGACATTAGAACAAACATACGGAGTACTGTGATATCATAAAGGTAGTTGTAGCTCTGCACAGACAAAATCTAATAAAGAGAACTAAAACAAGGGACAATAGCCTCAGACTAGAAAAGACAAAAGGAGAGCAACACAGAGAAGGAGGCCTGGGATCTACATTTGAGAATTGAAACCCCCACCCCCACCCCCACCCCCACCCCCACCCCCACCCTCCCTCCCCTGGACAATAAATCTCTTCATTCCAGGCAGGCCCAGGAGAGATAGTGTTTAGTGTAAATACCAGATGTTAGTCTCCCCCTTCCTACCTGGCCAGTCTGCACTCAGTGCTTGACCAAGTAGAAGAGCCAACAGGATGATTTTTAAATAATCCCTCTGGCTAGTGATCTATCTACCTGTCATATCATTAACCACAGTGCTTTTATTTTTTTTTTCTTTTTGGAAACTGATATAAAGCAATATTTTTCACTATTATCTACCTATATCTATATGAGCCCTAACTTATAATAATAATAAAAAAAAATCCATCCTGTCTAAATCTATTCCTACAGAATCATTTCTGGATGTTCTAGAATGCCAATGTGTAAGAATTCAGGCTGCTTTTAGCCTCCAGGGTTTCATACCCTTAAAAACATTCATAGGAAATTATTAATATGACTTAAAATTACAAAAATGATTTCAGTCTAGCTTGGTGACAATTATATAGATTGCTGGTTGTTCTCTAGTGGTTGTTAAGTAGTATTTGGTGACATTGCAGTGTAGTGCCATTATTAAAAAGCAAAGAGAAGCCAGAAATAGCAATCAACACACACAGTAGACAGGGTACCATATACAACCCTAAATGATCTGTTTCAAAACATCAAAGGTGTTGACTGTATGTCACCTAGCTTAAATGATACAAGCAGGTTTGATGGGGAGCTATTATCCTAGGCTATGGGAAAATGTATAGTACACCCTCTTCTGGATTTCCTCAGGTTTATTGTTTGAAAATGTATTTCCCCACATTGACAAAGTTCCTTTCTTTCTGTTTAGCTTCTGTACAAATGTTCTCATTGTCTGTCCTTCCCCCTCCCTTCAGGAGTTACAAAGAACTAAAACCTAACTAGGTTTGGAGGGATGCAGGATAAGGGCTAGAATCTCAAACACTTCTTCAGGTTTGTAAATCAAGAAACATCTAAAGCTGGTTAGGCTCCACCAAGAGTTGGGGTGCTGGAATCAGCTTCATTCCCACAGGTGCACAAGAGCAGACAAGACTCTGAGGCTGAGAGGCAGGCAGATTTCTGAGTTCAAGGCCAGCCTGGTCTACAAAGTGAGTTCCAGGACAGCCAGGGCTACACAAAGAAACCCTGTCTCAAAAAAAAAAAAAAAAAAAAAAAAGACTCTGAGGCTGGATATCTGTCTCTGTTCCTTCTCTATACTTGTTTTCTAGCCTCGACTACATAATCTATATGAGCCCTGATTTGATCACCTTCAAGGGGATAATAGCAAACCCACACTGAGAATTAGGAGGAGGATTTCAAGAGATATATGAAGTTCCTGGCACACAGTAAGCCCAAGATACAGCTATTATACTATTCAAATTCACCAGAGGCAATACAACTTTGCATTATAGGAGGGGGTTGACTTCTATCTCTGTTGTAGAGAACAAACTTTCTCTTTTGGTTTTCTCTGAATCTTCAGATTCTCCCGGGAAGATCCTTGGCTCTGGATTTCTCTGTGTACTTCATGATCCTAAGGCTCTCTCTATATTCTGGTCCAACTCCAAGTCTTCCTCTGCTCAAGCAAGTGAGGCTGTGACGTTAATGCCATCGACACTCAGCCATTCACACAAACGTGCTACAAGCTCACAGCATCGGAAAATAATGTTCATTTCTTAGAATTTCAAATTTTGTTTTATATATCCAACTCTAAGAGATTTACTGCATGAGACTCTTAATTGGTTTACTGACCCTTACTATAAACATTTCCACTTCAAGCAGATACATAAAAATAACAGATTAAAAAGAAAGTTCTTAAAACTATGTATTTCACCCAAAGAATCACAGAAATTTTAGGAATTTTATTTTATAGGTAACAGAGTGAAACTGTTATCCAACTGCATGGTTATAGTCCGTCAAGCTTTTTCCTAAAAAATAAAATAAAATAAAATAAAATCAGCAAAAAAAAATCACAGACTCAAACATCTTATTCCCAGTTTTGTTATTAAAGTTGAGTATTTTTCAAAATCATTACACCCAAATTATCCTAGGTATTAATAAGATTACCTCAAATAATTACAGAATTAAATATTAGAAGCAAATTACTACAACAAAGAGCTTAGTAATCAAGAACTTGAGATAATAATATATCAGAAAAGCCATTTAATGAACCCAATAAAAGACAAAGAAATCAGCAAATGAACTTTCCTATTTATTTATTTATTTATTTATTTATTTATTTTTGTTTTTCGAGACAGGGTTTCTCTGTGTAGCCCTGGCTGTCCTGGAATTCACTCTGCAGACCAGGCTGGCCTCGAACTCAGAAATCCACCTGCCTCTGCCTCCCAAGAGCTGGGATTAAAGGCATGCGCCACCATGCCTGGTTTGAATTTTCCCTTTTAAATAAACAATAAAAGTCACAAACACAGTGAATTGCACCTATTCACAGAACAGTTAAGACTCAACAGCTATTTTACACAAAATTAAAAATAAAATTGGTACTATTCCTTCTTTTTCAAGCTTTTAAACCTTACCACATAGAGCATCATTGTGCAAACAAAGACTTCCCATTGAAGACAAGGTTAACAGTACAGCGCTTACCTTCTATTAAAATGACTGGCTTCCCTGGTAGAAATTTCCAGAATGCAGGCATTTGTTTTTGTTATCATGGCTGAAGCAAGTGTTTTGCTAGGCTTTACTAACTAGTCTCACCATGCACGTGTACCAAGAGAAGGTATTGGCTCATCTTTTCTAATGGGAAAGCAGCGTAGCCTTGCCACACCCGATAAAGTCTGTGAGCTTTTAAAGCACTAAGAAAGTTGCTAAGTCACTGTTTTAAATTCAGTTCCCAGCTATTTCTCTGTCAGTTCTTCTGAGAGCATGTGGCTCTATTTTGTCACAGAAGTAGAAAATAGTTTTGTTGACCTAAGAAGGAGACCTAAGAGTGTGCGACACTATCTTTGTGGTAAGAGCAGTAAGACTACTTAGGGTTTATGGGTCAACATGGGTGTAATGAAGGAGTTACTATGGGTACTTGTTGTTTATTGGGAGAAATAATCCACAACCTCGGTCATTTCATGTTTAACCTTTAGCTAGAAGGCAGGATCTATGGAGAGCTTGCATGACTTTTAGAGTCCTGAAGGCAGACACGATGGATTTTGATGATGACATTATATTATGAGTAGGTCAGCTACAGTCATTTTCCATATACACCTAGAATCTGATTCTCACCTGATCAGCGGGCCCTAACTGACAGAAAATCTATGAGAGATCAAGATAAGTCTGACTCCTACGTAAGAAGAAACATCTAGGAGGATTTTGAATAAGGAACCTCTTGGCAGTAAATGAAGGCTCTTTCTTAAGTAGAGCATCCTGTTAGGCACTCTGGTTCCCCACCCTTATGTTTTACCTAGACAGAACAAACATAGC